>PVJL010007697.1:0-74907 GCA_004026885.1 Lyroderma lyra | reverse complement strand
CGGCGGACGGCCTGCCTCCCGGCGCAGCCCCGCGGCCCGCTCCCTCCTCGGCGGACGGCCTGCCTCCCGGCGCAGCCCCGCGGCCCGCTCCCTCCTCGGCGGACGGCCTGCCTCCCGGCGCAGCCCCGCGGCCCGCTCCCTCCTCGGCGGACGGCCTGCCTCCCGGCGCAGCCCCGCGGCCCGCTCCCTCCTCGGCGGAGCCCCTGCCTCCCGGCGCAGCCCCGCGGCCCGCTCCCTCCTCGGCGGACGGCCTGGCAGTCCCTGTCTTCAGGAAGCAGTCACCGGAGTCGTTCCCCGTGGGCACTAAGTGAACATTAATTAATGATGAACGGAGGAAACGTTACCATCTGTTCAGCACTGATTCGAAATAGGCTGTTGTTATTTAATTGGATTATTTTTAGTCTGGTAGTTTCAGCTGGGCGAACACTAATTGCTGGAACTGTGAGGTGCCCTAACAAATCATCGTTTGCATTCTGAAATCCTCGTCTGGAGGGGTGGCTAATAATTGAATGATAAGCACATCCAAGCAGCAATGAAACAAGGGCTTTTCTAACATCCGGGTTTTCTGAAGTTATAAAATAGGGCTGTCCAATCTGTGGCTTCCCTGGGCCACATTGGAAGAAGAAGAATTGTCTTGGCCTCACATACATACACCAAGGCTAACGGCAGCCGATGAGCTAAAAACAAAAAATAGTTGCAAAAAAAAACCTCACGGTGTTGTAAGAAAGTTTAGGAGTTTGTGCTGGGCCGCGTTCGAAGCCGCCCTGGGTCACACATGGCCCGCGGGCTGCCACCCGGACAAGCCTGTTATGAAACATCATTCCTTCTGCAAAATAATTCAAGCCACGTGTAGCAAATGGCAGCCGTGGAGGACTGAGCGCTGATGAAAAAGAGACCAGGAATGTTTTCTGTTGTTTTTAAGTGAAAATTGGTACTTACATAGATGGTAAACAGTGGGACAGTCGTCTCCTCTGTCACTAACACCCCAGCGCTTCCTAGGAGCTCCAGAGTCCCCACGCCGGGTTGACCCCGGGAGACCCATCCTGTGATGTGCAGTACAACCGGCAGATAAATCTCAATTCGGTCATTTCGAATGAGTCACGCGATGGCCTTTTCCTCGTGAAGGAGAAATTGAGCTGTTCTTAAAATTACTTAAGGTATTTCTGCGAGGTCACACTGCGTTTATTTTTTCAGACTTTCACATGAGGGTGTAGAATAACAGGTGAAGACGTGTGCCTAGGTTCGCAAGGAGCCGTGTTGCTCGGACGGGCACGGTGCGGGTGGGCTCCGTGTCAGCGTGCTCCCCCGGCGTTCGCGGATTGCGTACTCAGATGTGCCCCACGTGCTTTACTTGCCCCAGTGAAGGAATTTATTAAAGGTGCCACGTTTACTGGTCTCCTTCCAGCTACTCCAATACCCCCGACCGTCCCAGATAGTAAAGCACATCAGATTTAAGTCAGTCAACACCACGCTCCTTCTCAGACATGCTCAGACTAGCAGAGGCCAACCGCTGGCATTTAAACCTCAGTGCTACCACATTCCAGCCCTGTGACCTTAACCTCTGTCAGTCTCAGTTTTCCCTCAAAAGAAAAATGAACATTTTAATAAAATCTACATCACCGGGTTGTTTTGAGTGTCACATGAAATCATAGACACGAGGTGTTTTGTTCAGGACCAGGCACTCCCAAGCTTTCTAAAGTATGTATTACAGTGGACTCTTCGTTAACCAGAACTCAAGCGGCCAGCAAAAAAAATCGAAGACATAACACTTTAAATAAAAATGAAAATAAAATCACCACGTTATACAGCTGCCCATCAGGCAAAACCCGATGCCGCGTGAGAGGCGCAGGGCCTCACGGCAAGCTGAGGTTCGTTCATTTTTCAAGAAGCTGCACGCAGGTTTGTCAGCACAATGTCACCTGTGTGGACCCAAAACCACCCCCATCCACTTCTCCCCATCCTGTGCTGGCTACGTCATCGGGTCCTGATGGCCCTGAGGCCATGCGTACCCAGGAAACTTCGCCCACTATGACAGTTTTAAGTGTGCATGTGTGTGCTTTTATTTTTTCTGTTTCTTGCAGTTAAAAACATTATGTTAGTGAAGTTCATTAAGTAGAAAACTTTATTGAGTGCCATTTAACTAAAATTGCACACTGCATTCACAAAGCTGTTTTTATAATAAAACTGTGCTACATTAAGTTTGTATTTGTCTTAATTTACTTTTAATTGTTGTATTTCAATATTCATGTCAAGGCAATATCAAATTTATCGTATGGTATGGTATGGTATAGTATGGGGTGTGGTATTAGTTAGCCCTATTTTTAATAGTAACTCTCAAGCAACCAGAAACATTTATCCAGCATCTGTTAATCCCCATGGGTGCCAGCTGACTGAGAGTCTACTGCATATAAAAACTGTCACCACGCCACTTATCCCATGGGAAGCCAATGGCTGCCACTAGCCCAGGCCCCTTCTGGAAGGGTCAATGGCACATGTATGTTATGGCTTGGACGAGGCAGATTTGTTCAGGACAGGGAGCCCGGGACAAGGACAGTCAAGCTGTGTCCTGATGAGAGAGCCACCGTGGCCCAATTGCAAAATTTTTGCTCTTAAAGGTATGAATGCAACAAACTGAACTAAGAAAACCCTTTGAGCAACAAGAGTGAGAGACATCAGGAGAATCCGATGGTCGCCAGCGTGAGGCTAAATGACACGTACGTGGCAGACAGCACATAGAAGGCGTGTGACACCAGAACACACGAGCGAGCAGAAGTGTGAGGCCAGGAGCGAGTCATCTGCAGGGACAGAGAGGCCAGGGGAGGCCAGGATGGAGGGAATGTGCGCCAACACCGCGAGGAGAAAGCAGCACAGAGTAAGCGCTTAGAGCGAGGACCCCCCAAACAATCATCTTTGATGTGACAGGGCTTGTGCCCGTGGAACTTATGCCCTTGGGTCAAGCTGTCACCAACATTTTCATCTGGAAGTTGTGAGAAGGTTGTGTCACAGTTGGCGGAAGAAATGTCCCGAGCTGCGGCCAGCACATGACGGGTTCTTCTGCCACGCCGCCGCCCCCGCCCGCCCCGCGCCGAGGGGTCGGGGCCCCACCTGCCGGTTCACCTGACCTGGCTCTGAGCAACATCTTTCCGTTTTCCAGGACGCAAAAAGTCCGTGAAGGAAAAGGTCCTGCCGACGGGCAAGAGGCCAAACGAAACACGGCGGAAGCGCTGCCGGGCGCCGGACTCGCCGGGTCGGAACCGTCGTGAGCAGCCGAGCGCGCTCTGCTGGCGCCTGCCGTGTGCACGTGTGAGCACAACCCCGCAGCTTTCTATAATGAATCCCGGGGCTTCTGGGGTGCCCTCTGGTATTGCTGAGGAGGCCACACAGTGCCCCGCTCCCCAGGGGGACCCCCACGCCCTTCTCTCCAGCTGGGCCGACCCTGCCTGGACACAGGGGGGTGCAGCGCGTCATCCAAACCCCTCAGAAGCCAGGTCGGCGTGCACAGGCAGCAGGGCTGCGAGGCCACCTTTTCTGGGCCCTCGGTCCCCAGGGTTTCCGTACAGAGCAGCAAGGCCGAAGAGGTGACACGGATAAGACACGCAGCTGCCTGCTCTCCCGCCCACGTGGGCTTTGCCGGCCTCAGCAGGAAAGGCCACACTAGTCCCCGGACACCGTCCGGGACGGGCGGGCTCGCGTTGACCCCCCTCCGCCGGGTCTCAGTCCTGGCCTTCCTCCGATTCTCTGACTCCCGCCTTGCGGACTCGTCCCACAATCCTGTGAGCTCTCGTTGCCATAGCGACGCCTCCTTCCCATCTAGTGTCAGTGATTCTGTCTGGCTGACTGAGGCTACTTACGTCCTAATTAATAATACTTTAAAGATCTAATGGAGTTTTTTAATATTGCTCTGATACCAGACACTGGTCTGAAACTCCATGAACTAAGTCATTTTATCCCCATTTTGTTTACTTCTCCCTATATCATCACAAGAAAGTCCAAGCACTCAGTTTAACATATATGTGTACTGGTTTTCTTAAAGCCTTAAAAAAATGCTTAACTAAAATTCTTCAGTATATTTTCATATGGATGTGTCCTTAAATACGTTTCCTGCGGAAGCCGGAGTCGATGCAAAGAGAATACTTAGTGGTGTAGAGTCACAAAGAATGACAGACGACCTTGATAAAGTTAAGAAACAGGAGGTCAGTGTGGCGTTACAAACAGTAATAGGACAGGAGGCCAGAGTCGTAGCCGGAGGCACGATCATCTGAAACCTTGCAGGGTGTGGTAAGTGCGTTGGTCGCCAACGGGATGACAAGCAGCTGCAGGATTTTGAACACAGGGAGGGGAGCTCCGTGTCCGGGGCTGCATGGCCTGGGGCTCTGCATTGGGCTCTGTGGGTTATCACAGGGGGAAAGCCATACCACGATTTGTGTTTTAACTCTGGGTGCTGTTTGGAGAAAAAGAAAAAAAAAGAGTTGGGATCTGAGGAGAGATGTAGGAAGACCAACACGCAACTGGTTGCAATTATCCAAGCAGTAACTATGGGAGACTTTGATTTGAGAGGGAGAGGTGAGAGTTGTAAGGAAGTGGTGAGACTCTGGACATGTGCAGCAGGGAAGTCAGGATTTGCTGGTGGCTTGGACATGATGTGTACATTCGTTTTCTCTTGCTGCACAACAAACCACCGCAAGGTGAGCCATTTGTTACCCACGGTTTCTGTGCATCGCGAGTCCCAGCACGGCTCACCTGAGTCCACTCTTCTGAGTCTCGCCAAGCTGAGATCCAGGAGTCAGCAGGACTGTGTTTCTGTCTGCAGCTTCCAGAAGGGAAGGACCCACTCCCAAGCCTCTTCAGGTTGGAGGCAGAATGACTGTCCTTGCAGCCAGTAGAATTCATGGTAGCTCAGTTCGCCAAAGCAAGCAACAGATAGAGTCTATGCTACTGGAATTTTGGATTCTAGAGAATGTCTAAACCTCCTAATAACAGACTCACCTGATGAGGGCCACCCAGGATAATCTCCCCCTTGGTTAACTCAAAGTCAACTTACCAGGGACTTTATCTCTTTACTTTAAACCATGTAAAATAATATCATCAGAGGACTTCTATCCCATCAACTATACCATATTCTATAGCATAAAAGTGTATCATAGGTCCCACTCACGCTCAAGGGGAGGGGATTACACAAGGTATAAATACTAGGGGCAGAAATCATGGGGACCACCTTAGCACACACTACCCAGGAAGTGTAAGAGAGAAAGGGGGTGGGGATTGCTTTGAGACATAGAGTTGACAGGTCTATCTGCCATCCCAGTGGAGATGTCATAGTAGGCATGTGACACAGGTAGACTGCATGGCGGTCCAGGCAGAAACCCACGTGTGGGCCTGGGTGAACTACCCACGTTGCAGGCTCCTTGCCTTCCATCTTGATAGCTTTGAAATGTCATTGCATCAATATTCCAGTGCTGATAAGACTGGCTCTACTCACACAGAAGAGACTAAAGAACTAACAAAAACATATTAATTCACTGCAGCAAATGTCACTGTAAAGCAGACTGAATATTCATGGAAATATGGTAAGCCCTTTCCACTGCTAATTTTGTATCTAATGACTCTGATTTTTCTACAGACCCATGACTGACAACCTCCCCCACCAATGGGCACAATCTCTCTGTACCCCAGGAATGTTCACGCCCACTGGCACCAAGTGATTCTGCATTGTGTCCTGACTGGGACTATCCCTCTGGAGAATAAACCAAATCTCTGCTTTGGTTTTTTAACTGGGTGCTGCTCTGAAATGTTACACACCGATGTCTTCACTCTCCGAGAGCAATTCCATCACCTTATTTCTCATTTTCTTGAGGCCCTCCTAATTGTAGCCACATGCTGCCCATACCAAACAAGATATACATAATATCTGATTTTACAGATGAAAATTAAAGCTGAAAGAAGTTAAATGACTTCCCTCAGTCCCACTTTTAGAAATGACTAGGGAAAATCATCTTTAGTCTAAAAACTCCCCAAAGTCCATGTTCTTTCTTAACTATCTATATTATAAAAAAACTGCTCTGTGGAGGCTTGGATGTGGGGAAAGAAATAAACTTTAAAAATTAGAAAATTCTTCTTCCTGTGCGGAGCAATTAGAAGTCAGTTGAATGGCCCTAGAGGATAATTGTCTATCATTCCCCCAATCTAGTTTCAATAAGTGGAATAAAGAGATTAATACATCTCCAAATGCCTATTTACTCCTGAAACCACCATTGATCACTCCAACACCTAAGTTCAAATGACTCTTCAGGAGACCCCCCAGACAAAATTAAGAGCATTCTCACTGTGTTCAAAGCCTATGTCTGTGCTAGTGCTTATCAGATTTACTACGATTATACCCCTTCTGGGTGCCGTCACCATCAGTCTAGGAGCGACCTGAAGATGAGCATTGTGTCTCCACCAGCTTGTATCCCCAGCACCTGAGCCCAAAGCCTGTTCAAGACCTGCTGAATGAATGAATGAACAAATGAATGAGCATATGAACAAACGAATGTTTTAGGACATACTACTGTCCCTGTTATTGCAGTAATGATAAAATGTTGAGGACAAAAGTCTCTAAGATAGAATTCTCTTCTCTTTGCTTAAACAGCCAAGGAGTTGAAATGTACATCCCAATTTGCATCCTGGAATACATATAAGTTTAAATAATAAAGATTAATGTCTCTTATTTATGAAGTGTATGCGCTCTCTCTCAGGCAGTGTTCTGTGTCTTTTATCTACATCATCAGTTTTAATCCTGACGAAAGTATGGAGAAATGAGTATTCTTATCCCCAGTTTCATGGACAGTAACTGATATTATTTAGACCACCCACCTTTAGCAAGTTACACAGGCAGGGTTTGAGCTCATTCTGTCTAATTCTAAAGATCACGCTCTGCACCACCCTTAGAAGTATGGCCACGTACATCAAGGTCTGTACTATTTTGATGTAAAAGAGAAAATAAAAGGTCCAAAAGTTTATTCCTTTGCTTCAGATTCTATGACTATTGATTCGGGGCTTCGGGGCGTCTGTACCTTTAACAGCTATTTCATGGGGGGACATTTAGAGTGACTTTGTGGAGTCTCCCTTTTATTACTACAGTGTCTCAGTCTGGCACTGGTTTCAGTTTGTCTGATGAAGCTGTTTCATCTGAGATTTCTTTGCATTTAATGTGCGTGTGTGTCTCACACTGTGCCCAACCATTCTGGTAGTTGCATATGGTTAGTTTTGTTAATTGGGCTTTTGGTTATCCTGTGTCTGCAAAGCTTCTTTTCATTTATATTCAAATGTTTGTCATCTTCTGGCAGTCTGTTGTGTGATGTCTGTGTTTGTTTCGTGACCCATGACTATGCCATGCTTTTCAAGCTGTATTCTGGCCCAGTATTTGGAGCTGCTCACCATGTGCTGGCTTTATGCTACAACATAATTCCTGCTCTGTTTCCTTAACCAGCCAGCAGACTTGGCCTTGGGAGAGGGGGTGGGGGTGGGACAGTCATTCTTTCAACCAATTCTAATCAACTACACTGTTAGAAATGATATAGATAGGATGAAAGTTGGCTTGCTTATCAAAGACAGAATGCTAGATGATTCATGTAACATCAGACATTCAGAAAAGTCTATTCTTCGCCAGGCACTGTGCATGGGCCAAGTTCAGGAGATTTGGGAAAGAGAATAAAGTAGGGAAGCCAGAATGGTACCAATTTCAGACTCCTGAACCTAACTGCCGAGGTTCAAATCCCAGTTCCCAGGTCCACTGCTCATCAGCTCTGTGATCTTGGACAAGATACTTAACATCTCTGTCTCTTAGTTTTATTGTCTCTAGAATATGGGTGATAACAATACCCATTTAATGAGATTAGTGGGAAGATTAATGAGCCGATACCTACAAGCACTTAGAGTAATACCTGGGACACCGTCTATTCAGTAGATGTTACAATAGCTAATATTGCTATTATTGTTTTATGTAATTTCTAGCAGATATAGGGATCTGGTTAGTACAGAGGGTGCTGCTAAGTAGAAATAAAAAGCCCAAATGAGTCTAATAGGTATTTTACAAACTGCATTCTGCAGCTAATTAATGAATTTAAAGAATGAAGTTTCTGTGGTTTAATATGCATGGGAAATGCTCAGTTAAAAGGATGTCTGTGCCCATCCAGAGCCTGCAGGAGGCTGTCGTGTACTGTGACCCCCCAAAGCAAAGGGGGCCCCCAGTGCCCTCGCCTATTAAGTCCAGGACCTTCATCTGCATGTGGGGTCTGGAGGACAGGGCTTATCTAGTCCGGCCATTTAATCTGAAGGGACTCATTTCCATAGAAAAATCTTTGTTAAGTTCTGATCTGGGTAAAAGTTGTGGAAAATCACAACTAGCAATTAGAGGAAAGAGAAAACTAAGGTTACTGGCCTCGCTAACTGTTGGAAATGGGGTTTCTGGCAATGTCAGTGAAATTGCAATTATATAATTATGTGGGGAGAGAGAGAGAGACCTGATCCACAAAGCCATCTTTGGTGTCATCATTTCAGACCAGATCCTGTGACTCTTACTTTCTAGAAGGACATTTCTCAGAGGAGCCCAAGGCCATCCCTGTCCCCACCATGTAAGAAATGGAGCTGGGACTGCTGTTGCTCGTGTGAGATCATGAAGACACAAAAGCCTGTCTCCAATGTGGCTCCTGCAGAGAGTGTGAAAATACATCGATGTGCTCGTTTGTCCCATCAAGCGCTCCTGTACCTACGGGAGAGCTGGGGAGAAAGGCGAGGGGGTAAACGCGGGCCTAAAGGAAGGTCACGACCCAGGCCGGAAAGGCCCGGCTGGCAGACGGTAGAAGCACCTGCCCTGGGCGAAGGGGCTGCTGCGTTCCGCTTTAAGTTGGTATGGAAATAGCCAGCTTTAAAGCGCGTAACTCTGCACCACTCTGTGCGCACTGTGCTCGGGGAAGGGGGGGAGGGCAAACCTGTCACAGCAGTCTCGTCCCGTCCCCCCGGGGGTCACACCACTTCACTTCTGAGCTCTGAGCCAAGTACGAGCAGTTTGGAAACCACAAAACCACAAAACCACCAAAAAGAGTCTCTGAACTCACGCTGGCTGGGGAAGAGGAGGCGGAATCCTTCCAGAGAAGGTTGTGCCGAGAACTGAGCAGTGAGCAACGACAGCAAGGTGACGGAGGGTGACAGGGGAGTCGCGTGCTGCCTGTGGGCGGGGCTGAGCAGCGGAAGTGAGCTGGAGGCAGTGCAGCGCAGGTGCAGAGGTGCAGAGGGTGGGAATGGGGCAGGAGAAAGCCGGCAGCGGGTGCCATGCGATTTCACAGGTCAGGTTAAAGGACGTGCAACTTCTCCCGAGGGTCATGGGGAGCTACTGAAGAGGAAAACGATCGATTTGCCCCAGATCAGTTTGATTGGGGACAATATCGGTGGCCAGAAGACCGTTTAGGACACTAAGAAGGCAAGAAATGATGGTTGATGGAGAGAGGTGAGAAATTCAGGAGGTGACATGTGTGATGGTTTCATGTGGGAAGTGAAGAGGAGAAGAGCTCAAGGGCGACTCGCTATGTCTCAGGTGCAGGGGAGGGGGACAGGGGAAGGTAGTTGGAATAAGTGGAGTCACATACGTCCATAACACACGGAGATGACCGACGGGCTATGGGGTGCAGATCTGGTCTCAGCAGCGAGTCACTATGCTAGAGACACATGTGCATGGTGTCCTGGTGGGGGACACGATGCCGAGCGAGCGTGTACCGAGAGGGAAGTTCTAGAGCAGTCCTAGGAGAGAAAAACGGAAGGCCACATGCCCCCGAGGCGGCTGAGAGGGCACGGAAAGGACGGACGAAGGAAAAGCAGCAAGAATGAGAAAGCCAGGACCAATGGTGCCGCGCGAGGCCAAGACATGAGGAAGGTCAAGTTCGAGAAGCAGCCGCTAAATGCAGCGGCACCGCCACCGTTCCAGTACACCAGTGAGCACCGGCCAACGGGGTGCCCTGAGGGCTGAGTGAGGACGCACAGATGGGGAGCAGGGACGTGGCGGGGAGCGGTAAGAGGATGCCAGGCCGTGGAAGGGGGTTTTCTCTCCGTAGCATTTACCCTGGGTCACTGTCAAAAAAAAAAAAAATGACAGTGTAGGTCGCATGTATCTGAGAGATACATGCATCACTAGGATGTGCTCAAATGTGGAAATCTGACTAATTTCTAGATCGTAACTAAAAAAATAAGTCTTTAGAAATCATGTATTTTATTATATTTCCTTTTTTTTTTTTTTTTTTTTTGCATTTCAGCACACACTAGTCGTGTATTTCTCTCGGAAACGTGACCTATGCTGAAATATCTGACAGTGTCTTCTGCAGGGTTAGAGAGGAAAGACTGAGATGTTCAATTACAGATGAGAAGACAGTAGACAGAAAACAATTTTTGGAAATGTAGATTGAGTAAAGGGTAGGGGACAAGAGGGGTAGGATCCTGAGCTCAATAGTCCTTTTTTATTCATGTCAAAAAAGAAAAAAAAAATCACAGGTGTACATCTATTCTATTACCTTTCTATGGGCCTTTTAAAACTCCTTTGAAATATTTGTCTACAGCGAGCCCCAGGGACTGCGTCTGTCGATCTATCTTTCCCATCACTGCATCCATCATGCCCGTGATGCTCGGTAAATGTGTCGTGACATAGGGCAGGTGGGTTTTAGCATTCCTATAACTCAGGTTTTAGGACAGAGGACTTGAAAGAAGGACTAGAGGCCATAGCATATTATTTCAAGGACTAAACGTGTCCCAACCTTAGCAGTAGCTCCACAATATTCCTTTATCACTCAAACATTAAGATGCTATCAAGACACAGTGTGGTTTAGGGAACATTCTGGCTGCTGCCTTTGGACCCCGAATGCCTGGGTTTGAGTCTTACATTCTACCACTTAGGAGGAGGGGTGGCCCTCAACAAATTGTTCACCAGCTCTTAACCTCACGTTCATGATCAGCAGAAACTAGGAGAAAGACAGGCCTGAGGGAGAAGGACAGAAGCTGGAGCAACCCCAAAAGACCATGGAACCCTCCAGGTGTCATCGGGGAGCACATAGAGTGGACTCACTGTTAACCGAAACTCAAGCCATCTTGAAAGTTTGCTGGTGGCTTGAGAGTGCCAGTTGCTCGAGTTCAGTGACCAGAGAGTCTGTTTACATTTATCCAGCACCTGCCAACCCCCATGGGTGCCGGTGAGCTGAGAGTCTGCTGTATTCAGAACCCAGAGCTGTACAGTGAAGCACCCAAAGGTTTTCAGCCTTCAGTAAAGAAAAATCCGACAGATCCCTGCCAAATAGAATTAGAAACTTGACTTACTCATAACTAAGAACGATTATTTTATTAACATGCAAATTGTACATAAGACTGTTTGAAACATGTGTTCTCTTGTGTTCCTCTGTAGTAAACGAATGGGTCCAGCCCGGCCTAATATTACACAGCTAGCAGTAATGGAGCTAGCATTCAAATCCATATCTCCATAAAAACGAGATCGCAAACTTCTCTTACGAATCCGTCATGGAAAGATAGACAACCCATAGGAAGATGGGCGGGACCTGAAACGAAGACATCCCATAGGTAATGAATATACACAGTAAGTCAACATCATTGATTATCAGAGAAACGCAAAGTAAATCTGCAACGAGATCTCACCACACTGATAGGATGGCTAAGCCTTGGAAGTTGCTGGAATAGTCAGGCATCTCATCTTTAGAACACAGGACGGCCTTTGGAGTTCATGTAGGGATCAGTTTACCTGTGGCCTCTTCTTGGAACACATAGATTTGAAGGAGCCTTGAAGCTATTCTCTGAGGAGCCTGATGATTCAGTTTGGGGTGGTTTGGTGCAATTTTCCGGTCTTGCAACTTACAGTGCAACCCCTTTTGATTTTTCTGTTTCAGTTCTGAATTTCTCCTTCAGTCTAGCTGCCAGAAGGGCCAATTTTATCTTAACTGCTCTATATGTATATATAACTTATTAATATTTATATGTATTCCTTGAGTTCATATTAATATTTATATACATTCATTCCATATATAGCTTATATATATTTATTGAGTTCTACATGTACAATATGTGCACTTTATTGACCTACATTATACTTCAACAAAAACAAAAAAATGAAATTTCCAGTTCCTCCTCTGCTTCCTTCTCTTGCCCCGCCCCACAGTTCATGGCCCACCACCCCCACGGCACTGCCGTCTCTCTAACCCTGTGAATGGATGGACACCCTGTCTTGTACCACGTTTTCCCTCCAGAATAGGGCTGCCCCGATCCTAGATATCTTCCCTGAGAAACCAGCTCCCCTTCCCTCTCCTAGACCTACCCTCCCCCTTTCTACACAAAACCCCTCTGGCTATTTTGGGGTTCCCCCCAACCCCTTCCATGATGTTGAGAAGAGGGGAAGAAGAAACATGCATTTCCCCTAAGGTTGGCTTCCTGCGCGCGGGGTCTGGTCCCCTCTCGGAGTGTAGGTATTTCCAAGTGATGTTGGGGGGACTGTGTTGTTTATTTCGGAGTTTCTAGCTCAAATTCGACCACTGGGCCTCTTCGGCTGTGATACGCCAATCGGCTCTTTTGATGACATCATGATGTCTTCTTTCAGTGCTACTGCTGTTTCATTGTCGTGGCTGAAACCATGAGGCTTATCGGTCTTCTATGTGACATTTCAGAGTGGACTTTTGGTTACATGAGGGGGAAAAGAGGGCAAAGCAGGTTTTTGAATCAGGGAGTTTTCCTCCCTCCCTCCCTCCCTCCCTTCCTTCCTTTTTTTAAAATTATAGACATACTGAAATCGAATCTTGCTTTACAGAATGAAAACTTCTTTTTTTATTGTTAAATGTATTGGGGTGACACTGGTTAGTAAAAACGACGTGAGTTCCAGGTGTGCAGTTCCGCAGGGCATCGTCTGTGTGCTGCATTGTGGGCTCATCACCCAGAGGCAGTTCTCTTTCCTTCACCATCTATTTGTGTCCCTGTCCCTTCTCTCCCACCTGCTCCCCCCTTGCCCTCAGATAACCACTAAGCACTAAACTATTGATTGTGTCCATGAGTTTTTGTTTCTTTGTTGCTTTCAGCTTTGTGTTTCACAAATAAGCAAAATCACATGGTTCTTGGTTTTTTCTGATTTGTTTATTTCACTTTGCATGATGGTCTCAAGGTCCATCCACATTGTCATAAATGTCCCGATCTCATCTTTGAATGAAAACTTCTTATAATACACACAGAAGTGGTTATCAAGCTAATATGAGAAGCCTCTGTGATTATTTTTAAGGTTACTTTGCTGACATCTACTGGATGGGATATTTTACACAGACACAAGTAATAAAGACTCCTTATTCTAATGGTAATGCATGAAATGTTGTTTTAAGGAATAAAATGGATGGGATTAACTAGAGTAAATTTTAATTTCCTTGTATATTTCAAATTAATTTTGTTTTATTTCTTTTCATCTATTTTTTCTTCCTTTCTCTTTGTGAGCAGGAAATGTATAAAAGCCAAACATTTCAAATTTTTTAGCTTGGAAAGAAAAGGTATCCCTTTTCTTTAATATTTCAATGGATTAAGAAAATCTATTTATAGTTAATGTGCTGTATCTAAATTGTCACAGTCCTGCTGGTAGATCTCCCAGCTTAATAAAACAGATGAGATGAAAAAATATTATATAAATTAATCAGCGGGTTTCTAATGAGAAGTTAATGTGTTCTCTTCCGTCATTAAATACGGCTCTTTTAATCCCAACCAAGCATTTATGAGCATTGGGCATTTCAAAATAAACAAGAAGTTTATTTAATAATTAACTAAGGGTAATAAAGCTGTAACTCTTAGAACTATAATGACAAAGCCCTTAATAAATTTATAGCTCTAATGGAACTTGAAGTTCATTTACTTTAAACATTTTATTTTTAAACTGTACAGATTAAGGGGGAAAGGTCCAAGAATTGGATGATAATAAATGTCAGTGTTGCCCCTGGAACCCAGAACCCAAACCCCAGGCCAGTGTTTCATACAGTTTCTACTGAATCATTGGTCCTTAAATGTTGACTTATTATTTATCTCTTGATAGCAACTATTTGCATTGTATTATGGAGTACGATAATTCCTCACTTTAACTCACTGGTTTATCAAATGGTAACAATGGAACATATGATCTGGTGAAAAATTTAGAAAAGTCTTGGTTATCTATTGATGCATCCTCAATAACCATAAGTATAACAGATCAAAACAGCACCTATTTATTATCTATAGCTTCTGTAGATCAAGAGTTCAAGCACAAATTCTCTGAGTCCTCTGCCTAAGGTCTCAGAAAGCTAAAATTGTGATATTGTTGGGGGCTGCGGTCTCATCAGAAGCTCAACTGGAGGAGGATCTGCCCACACGTTCTCTCAGGTTAGTTACTGGTAGGGTTCATTTTCTGGTGGCGGCAGGACCACGGGCCTCACTTTCTTGCTTTCTGTAGGACAGAGACTGCCCTCAGCTCCTGATGACTGCCTGGAGCTCCCTGTCACCTGGGCTTCCCCTACCTGGCTGCCCACCTCTTCAAAGCCGGAGCGACTCCTACAAAATAGTGCTACAGTTTTATGTAACATCACCACAGAACCAGGTACCTGTAGCCACGAAGTCCCTGTCACCTTTGCTGCATTCTATTGGTTAGAATCAAGTTGCAGGTCCTGTTTACACTCAAGAGAACACCAGGAGGCAGGGATTGACTATGCCCCCCACAAAGGAGATCTAAAAATACCCAGCTCACATTCATATCCAAGGGATTTTAAAATATGGAAGTTCCCACATGTATTCATATAATTTTGTCTGGACAATGCTACCATGTGTGTGTTTAATTTAACATAAGTACCCCAATCCTCCTGGTCCCTTTTCCATGTGAAACAGCTCCGATGAGGGGTCCCAGAGTGAGGCAGCCTCTGACCAGTCGCTACCAAAAATAGCAGGAATATTCCTGTCCCTCAAATGGGGTCATGAATGCTCTTCAGGGACAGGTGACAGGCGTAGCAGAGGAAAGCTTGCTTCCAAGCAACCACAAAATAGGCAAAATGGGAATAAATCCATTTGCATGAACCCAACAGACATAAACTACTTCAAGTTTTAAAACTAATTCTCTATTGGGTGTACCGCCAAAATATTTATTGTCAACCACATACTACATTTTTCAACACCTGTTTCAAGTGTCTTGATTAATTTTAAAATAATATACATTTCAATCGCTTCTATTACGAGTCGAGCAGGGACAGTCAACTTCTCTGTCCTCCATTAGTTCTTGGACTTCATGGACTTGGGCTTGAGCAGCACCATAATAATGCTGGGAGCAGATGGAGGGGATGTTTTATTAAGACGAATAAGCAATATTAAGTTGTTTCCTACGTTGAGAGAGTTCAGCTACGGTGATCTGGGAGAGTGATTTTGAGCTTTAAAGATGTGTTACAACTAAATTCAGCGTAGACTCAGCCGTGTTAGCATGCTGCCAGATTGACAATGGACATTTAAGAAGTCCCATTTAATCTTCAAAATAGCCTTGCATCGCCTTTACTTTACACATGATGTACCCAATGCTTAGAGGTTAAGCAACTAGCCCAAGGTCAAGTGTGTAATGAGTAGGGATGTTCTGACTTCCTATCTAGTGCTATTTGCATCATAGAATAGCTACCTCGTGTTCCTATTTTAAATTAATTTATTATGTCTTAAAATGTCTAAAAGAAATATCTTTGCTCCCAACTGACAGTATCTGTTGGAGTTGGACCCAAATCTGATGCATGTGTATGTCTACTTCAAGTTGAATTGAAGAGGGTGGGTGTGTGCGTCACCATTCTAAAATGCACCGCAGGGGTCGGGAAGTGGGTGCACGAAAACCCAAACACCCTGGTTGTCCGCACACGGCCATGGCAGTGGTCTGCAGGAAGAAAAGAACTAAGTTGAGTTCTCAGCTACGGGGGCCACGGCTTCCTCGGGGACGTGGGAGCCAACCCAGGGGCAGCTGGGGCGCTCTGAGGACAGGAAGTGCAGCGGAGCCCACTGCGTACGGAGCGGTTGGTGTCCCCGGCCTGCGGCAGGTTAGGTCGCAAAAACCAAGGAGGGCCATCAACATCAGCGGGAGAGGACGGCTTCCTCAGGAAACAGCGCCTGGAAACGGCCCACGTAAAAGGTAGTTGCAAAAGGGGCCTCTCCTTTACACCAAATACCAAGTTTGTCACATTGGATATAATTGTAAAAACCTTTTTGTAAAATATTAGTTACTCGTATTGGGAAAGAGCGTTGTTACTTTATCCCCTAGAAAAGGGGGGGGGGGAGGGAGGGAGCGCTGCGCGGGCTTGGGTCCCAGCCTGCTGCCCACGCGGGGCCGGGGCCGGCTGAGGACACTCGTCCCTGCTCCTCACGACTCTGTGGACGTTCGCAGACCTCACAGGGTAACGCAGGAGGCGCGCGCTGCGGTGACTCCGAGAACCGGAGTGAGCAGAGGGAGCCAGGGCCCACGTCAGCACGACGCCCTTCCGGCGCCTTCTGCGCTCACCAGGACGGGTGCCCAGCTCACAGGGGCGCCAGTGAACGTGGCCGTGGCCCGGGCCGTGGTCGGACACTCGCTCGGACGGCGCCGCGCTGGCTGGGAGCGGCCACAGCACCGATCGGCAAGGGGCTGGGGTGCACGACGAACGGGGGCTCGGGCGCAAGGGAGCGCTGTGCGTGGTCCCCTCCCACGGAACGTGAGGATGTGACCTTGGCTGCGGATGTCACCGGAACGCAGGGCTGAAGCGGGTGGGAGTGTGGCCCCTGCTGCCCCAGCCGACCTCCGTCTTCCAGCACCGCAGCCCGGGCCCTCCTTCTGCTGCCATTTGTGGGGGACGCCATCGTTTTTGGGGCATGTTTGGCCTTCCGAAGGGCTTCGTGCAGGTCACTTTGGGGGGTACCTACTCTGCACCCCTCACATGGCCAAGTAAGGAATGTCGGCTGGACAAAGTGCCCCCATGTCCTTCGCGCTCGGACCGCCCACGACGGGGTAGCTGAAGCGGACAAGCTGTCACGACGGAGGGTGTTCGTCCCCCAGGGCCTCCGCAACACGGCCCCACGAACGGGGCAGAATGGACCGTGTCCCTGTCCTAGTGGCCCGAAGTCTGCGATCACGGGGGACAGGCCGGGTCTCTCTGAGGGTCGTGGGGGGAAGGGCGGCCCACGCGTCGCTCCTAGCCCTGTCGGCTTGGGCGCTCCGGGGCGTGTGTCCCCTGACTTGGGCACCCCCAGTCTGTGCCTTCGCCTGCAGGCGGGACTCTCCCTGTGTGCGTGCACGCTGACGTCCCAGCGTCCTGTGTCAGAGTGGATCTCGGTCCCCCCCACCCGCACGGCCTCGCCGTGTCGCCGTCCAGCACCGCTGCAGCGAGCGTGCCTCCAAACCCACGTGTCCCACACTGCACCGGAGTCGGGGGCTGCGCACGGTCGCCCCGTGACAGTGCAGCCGAGCACGGCCGTGGGCAGGAGAGAATCCGAGGACTTGAAAGCAGATCGATGCAGATCGATGCAGATCGATGCAGATCGTGAAATCTGAGCAACGGGGAGAAAGGAACTAGGAAAGCGGAGAGAGTGTCCGAGTGACACAGGCGTCACCGCACACACCAGGGTGCCCATGACCAAGTACCGGGGGGACAGGAGAGAGCATGCCAGAGGCCGTCACGCCTGGGGGGGCCTGGGGTCAGAGGGCTGGGCAGGGGGAGCAGGAGGGGGCAAACAGACGGGGTGGGAAGGCAGGTGCACGAGGCTTCCAGCAGGGATACCGGCCGCTCTGGCCCCCGCCTCGCTGCTCGGACACCCCCCCCTCACCCACACACACACACACACACACACACACACACACACACACACACACGGCAGGCGGGGAGCGTGCGCGGTCGGCTCGGGGAGGTGGGGGAGGTGTCCAGGCGGGCGAGGAAGCGCCGGGCGCCAGCGGAGGGCATGCGGAGTGAACCCCCCAGGCTGACGGAGCCGGCAGCCAGGGCATCAACCGGCCAACGGCAAGAAACGGGGGGCCCCGCGCTGCGTTTCAGGCAGGGCTCACACCCACCTTCAAAGGCCAGGACAAGCCAGCGCGCTGCCCTTTTAGGACAAGGATAGTTGCAGATCCCAAAACGGAGAGCACCATGGCCGCCCAGGTGACACCGAAGACGTCCGAGCAAAACCAACGAGAGCTCGGCCTGAGCGGCTCCTGCTCCGGGGACACGCGGCGCGGGGACTTGTGCCGGCCCCTCCCACCTCTGACGGCCGTGTGTCCCTTGGAGGGCGACGCCTCCGCGCCGCGCTGTCGCACACCTGGGGGACCTTGCAGCCGGGGTCTCTGCTGTCGGAGCACGTCCCCACCTTTCAGGCTGAATCGCCCCGCCGGTGGGAAAGGATTTCTAAGAATTCGGGGCGACCGGCCTCACGATGCATCACACCTCGGACAGCCCCGGGAGCGACGTTCCGGGGGGCCCCGCCACGCCCGCCGCTTCGGTCTTCTCGGAACCGCGCTCCCCCGCTGTCTCGTTCACGGTGAGCCTGTCGTGGGGAACATGAGCGCCGAGAACGCAGATGCAGTAACGCAGGTCTGAGGACGGCGGTGACCAGGAATCCAGTACCCGGGGGCCCAGCTCCCGGAAAAGCCTTTGACTGAAGAGAAGTTTATGACCTTTTCCCGAGGTGTCACGCACGCCCGCGGTTGTATCGGGGTTTCTGCGTTTAGCGGCGCGCCCCAGCGCGGCTGCCCCTCCCATAGAGCCGCCGTGCCCTTGAACTACAAGTACGGACCGTGGGAGCGTCCTCTCCCGGACGGAAGTGTGTTTCTCCGCAGAGCTAACCCCGGACTGAGGCAGCACGGCCGAAGCTGAGAAACGGGCAGAGGTCCCCACCCGGAGCCGAGGCCAAGGTCAAGGACGGCCAAGGTCGAGGACGGTGCGTCTCCGCGCGGCACCGCAGGGGGCGCTGGTGAGAACTTGTCGCAGTTCGCACAGGGGACAGAACGGCACGCTCCGCCCTGGACTGGCTGTGTGACCGTTTTTATTCTAACGCTCAGGGTCCCTCACACGTGAAGCGGAGCCGGGGCTTTCCGTGCCACCAGGTGGCTCTGGGCTGTAAGTGAGACACCGGCTGCAACACCTGCCAACTAATTTGAAAAACGTTATTTTTTTCCGACTGTCGTCCTCAACTTACCAACTAGGCCTAAACTAAAACCTTCACAATAAGGGGACAGTAACTGGGACTGTGCTCTAGGCAGAGGGTTTGTTGCTAAGAAACACGACAGGACAATGCATGGCAGCAGGTTGGAGCTAAAAACAACTTTTGAAGCTCAGAGACAGGAGAGTGGGGGGCCACCCCGTCAGGGAGAAGCCCCTCGCTGGGCAATTAGGTCAGTGAACCTCAAGTACTGAGACCCGAGGCCCCGCTTCGGGAGACCACAGGTGTCCGCCCTCCCGCGGTGCCGTGTCTGCTGGTCACTTGCTTCATCTATGCAAATGAACGGGGGGGATCATATTCCGGTTCTAACGGGCACTTCCTTCTGTTCTGCAAAATAAAGGGCGTTTCATTAACCAAAACTTTAGCACCTGACTGACCGACCCTTCCATAAAGCAGGTCTCCAGAGTCCATCGAGGAAGGGATGATACCGAGGTGCTGTTCTGAGCAGCTCCTGGGGTGCTGAGTAACGGACTGGCTTGGGGTCCACCAGAAACGCGTGGGACTTGCAAGGGCTCCTCACGTTCCTAAGGAGTCAGTGTCCACCGCCTGCTCTCCAAGGAGGCAGGACACCGTGGACGGTTCGCGGCACCCTCTGGGGAAGGATGGGTGGCTTCGAGGACCCGCTGCGGAATGAGCTGGCTGTGGGCAGGCTCCCCGAGCTCTCTCAGCCTTGTGCCCACCCGCAGAACACCAGGTGCTCACAGGAGCAGCTACGTCACAGGTGTGTACGAGGGTAACGAAGTAAATACTGCAAAGAACGTTCTCAAACTTCTTTTCAGACAAACGTAAACGTAGACTGTGGTTGACGAGATACACCACCCATTTCTAAGAGGCACCCCAGACCATCTTTCAAAAAGGCTTTTAGAAAGTTATCTCGAGATGGGCACAGTGTAAATACTCAGCAAGCACGAGCTCTAGTATTATGGTTAATCAAATCAAATACCTTCCTTTCAGCTGCGGAATGCCCCCAGAACTTTCTGCGTACAGAAAAATTAAAATAACATTGAGGTCATAGGCCGAATGGGAAGGTATCAGGTCCTGTACCAGGACCAGGTGCGCACACACCTGGGACCTGCAAGCATTATTGCATAAGGAGAAAGGGTCTTTGCACACGTGATTAACTTTAGAATTTTGTGATGAGGGGATAATCCTGGATCATCTTGGTGAGGCTTAAATGCCATCACAAGTGTCCTTATAAGAAAAAGACAGAGAAAGATTAGACAAGGGGATGGGAAGAGAGAGGCCAAGGTCCGAGTTAGATGACCGGAAGTCAAGGAAAGAAGCTGGAAGAGGCAACGGAGTGTCCTCCCCTCGAACTTCCAGAGGGAACCCAGCCCTGCTGGCCCTGGACTTCCGGCCTCCAGAACTGTGGAGGGATAGATTTCTAAGTCACCAGGTGTGTGACAACTTGTTACAGCACTCATAGGAAAGGAATACAAGTGGTTTAAGTACAATGTGTAGAAGCTGAGTTGCTGAAATCTCAAAGGCTAAGAATTTCACAGAGTAAGTTACTTTCTTTTTTGCGCTAATAAAGGTTCTTATCTTCAGGAAAAAGTAAAGAGGCCAATGGCATCTTAACAATGGGATTTTATTTTAAGAAATTAGAAAAATCTCATATTCGGCTTCCACACAAAATGGAGAGTTTCAAAGAAAGTTGTCCCCATTCTGACAGTGAGGAAAAGGTCAGATCAACTGTAAAATTATAACTTTTACACTGTTTTGTATATTTAACCCTCTGTTGAAAGTCATTTTAAAGAAAGAATTCTGACAACCCAGAATTCTATACCCAACAACAAAAATATTTAGGCAAAATAAAGACTTTTCGGGACAACAAAAGCTAGAAAATGCCAACAGAAATGTTCTTCAAGAAGTGTTCAGGGACAGGGGGTGGGAGAAGCGGGTGGAAGGAGAAGTCACGTTAGGAGGTGACCGTACTATACAACAAGCTGACACGCACTGTAGAATTATATGCCTGAAACCTGTGTGATCCTTGCTAGCAGATGTCACCCCAATAAGTCTCACAATAAAAATAAATTTTAAAAAAAGGAAGTGTTCAAAGAAGTTCACCAAGAAAAAGCAGTATGATGGCAGGTGCGAACTTAGATCTACACAAGAAACGACGTGTGAGGAAAATGGGAAAAGGTAAAAGTAAACGGGACTATTCTTACTGTTAAACACTCTAAACTTTATCTGATAGGTGTTTGGCTAAAGGAGCTGTGGGGCATAAACACAACGGAATATGACTCAGCCGTAAGGAAAGGTAAAATACTACCATTTGGGACAACATGGATGGACCTTGAGACCCTCATGCAAAGTGAAATAAGCCAGACAGAAAGAACCCAAGAACCAGGTGACGTCACTCCTATGTGGAACACAAAGCTGAAAGCAACAGAGAAACAAAACCTCGTGGACACAGTCAGTAGTTTAGTGCTGATCTGAGGGTCTGGGGGGAGGGGCTGGGAGAGAAGGGACAGGGACACAAATACACAGCGATGGAAAGAGAACTGACTGTGGGCGATGAGCACATAACGCAACACTTAGACCACGGGCTGTAGAGCTGCACACCTGGGACCCATGTCATTTTTCCTACCCAGTGTCACCCCAGTAGATTTAGCAATGCAAAGAAAACAATTGCAAAGAACACAGTTACAAAATGAATTGCGTAGGACAAGCATGGTTACAATGTATATACAGCGGGGCTTGTAACTGTCGCAGAAGCCGGGCGCATCACCAGGGAAGGAGGCACCGTAGGGCTCTCACGCACAAAGCAACAGCGTGCAGGTGCGGGCTCGGCTAAGCGACAGGTTAGCGCCTGAGCCCTGTCACAGAGCCACCGCCCTGATCACGTGCTGTGAGGGGCACGGAGGGCGTCCTTCAGGATGACGGCACTGGGGGGGAGAGTGAGCGCAACTCCAATGGACCGAGGGCAGGGGGCCTGTCAGTGCTGCCGTGAGCCCTCTGAAGGGCACTGGGGGACGTTAGGGAGGGGCGTGTCCGTGTGACTAGGCTGTCTGCGTCTGCGAATTGTCACTTAACAAAGTGAGGCTCCGACCTTCCCACGGAGACTGGGAGGACACGGGGCTCCCTCCTCCTCGGTGATGTCGTTTCAAAGGGATGGCGCCCAGATCCTTGAGCAAGTCTGACATCTTAAAGGGGCAGAGGAAAGGCGCACGAGTTCTCTGAAGCGTGTGCTCCTAGGAAAGGGAGGTCGTGGGTCTCTGGTCGGCAAGAAGCCCGTCCAGACTGCAGTCCAACTGAGGGCTCAGTAAGGCCACCTGGTCCCCTGAGGACACTCATGAAAAAGGGCTCAGTAAGGCCACCTGGTCCCCTGAGGACACTCATGAAAAAGAAGGGACACTGAGTGAGCTGTAACTAATAGCCCGTGTTGGAGATAAACGGGGATCGTGACACTCGGTCCAAAGGCGGCAGAAAAGGAAGAGGAAAAAGGAAAAGCACGAGGTGGGACACGGAGAGGACGAGAAGACGGTAGATCTACACCCAAAAGTACCAACAATCTCACCATGTCAGCGCACCCACTAAAAGTCAGGCTTCCGCATTAAAAAGTGAGTGACTTAGTGAGAACCCGTCTAAGTATCGGGGTGAAGATCGGTTGGAAAGAGAGCGTTAAAGGACGGAAAACACCAGCGACAGCAAAGAGACATCGGGAGGAGGAGCGTCCCCGGCCAAGGCGGGGCGGCACGCCACTAGGAGGCCGCGTCCCAGGACGGCAGGGCGCAGGCGCGTGGGGCTCGGGGCACGGAGCCCCGACGGCAGGAGGACGCGCGCCGGGTCCGGTCAGCACGGACGCCTTTGGGGACCGAGCCCCGCTATAACCGGGGTCCCCACGCGCTGCGAGCTCACACGGCAGTCTGAGGGGCTCGGGGCGGCGTCAGCTGTCAGGGGGACCCCAGCGGGGCGCCCGGCGTGCACCCACCACTGTCAGCTGTCAGGGGGACCCCAGCGGGGCGCCCGGCGTGCACCCACCACTGTCAGCTGTCAGGGGGACCCCAGCGGGGCGCCCGGCGTGCACCCACCACTGTCAGCTGTCAGGGGGACCCCAGCGAAGCTGAGGGACCAGTTACGTGCACACGTGCCATCAGGAACGCCCCGCAGAGGGAAGCAAGGTGAGACGGCTCCATGAACCCGCGAACATTTCGGTCCAGTATCTCGTTACTGTCATTTAGAAGAACTTTTCGTCTCATGGGCTCACGGATCAATACAATTCGCCAACGATCCTCCCGGCTGGAGCTTTGGAAGGTGGAGAAACACGACGAGACTGCAGGTGTGACCGACCCTGCACGGTCACTGTTTTCCAAGTTCTCGTCACCACTGCCACTCCCCTCCGTGATGTCGCTGCCTCGAACCAGCGCTGGGCAGGACGTGGACTGCGGCCCACCGGGGGACCGCCACGCCATTCGGGGGTGACCGCCTGAACGTGAAATAAACAGTCGGTGGACCGCGACACGAGGGGAGGCCAGCGGCCCCCCTGCCCCGGGAAAGCCCGCGCGGGCTGCTGCCGCCTGTCGGACCCACCGACTCGGCTCCCGATCGTGTCACTGATGAGTGTCCCTAACGGGCCCGCTGGCTTGGGCTTCGAAGTGGCGGCTCCGACCCTGCGCTGCTGTCACCGGGGGTCCTGGCCCCGCCCCCGGTGCCCGATTTTATGACACCAGGCGGACACGTGGCGTCTGTGTGTTGTAAATCTCCCCGGAGGGTTCCAAGGTGCAGCCAGGGGCAAGGACCCGCCCTTCAACACAGTGAGGTTCTTCTTCCCCAGTAAACGAAGGAACTTGGACCGGAACCCGAGACCAGCACAAATGTCTGTCATGAACGTGGACACCTTCTCTCCCCTCTGTCACCCCACGTGGGTGGCCTCGCCGGTCCAAGCGAGCGCGAAGGAAGAGCCGTGCCACCTGCCAGTCTCAGGGGGTCGGCGGCATCGGACACTGGCCGTGAAGGCGGGACAGCACACGTACTCGGTGGGGTGATGACACACGGTGCACCGGGGGCGTCGCTTCGGAACTGAGCGACAAGTGCAAAGGCGAGAGGGGCCCCGAGACATCAGTCCCCCCAACAGATGCTGGGGGACACGGCATGGAGGGAGATGCAGCCGGCGTAGCGCCCGCTCAGCCCGAGCATCACCCCGAGCATTGCCTCTCACGGAAGTGTCCCCGCGGCCGGCAGGGCGGCCACCTCCCCCGGCCTGCGGGAACTGGCCTGTCCCGGCCAGGGGCACCGGGGCCGACCCTCGCCGCACCCTCCTCCGCCCTGGGCACTTCCTGACGGCTGGTCTCCACGGGCTCACGGGAGCCTCACGAGGAAGGCGTCGTGTGCCCAGCTCGCAGACGAGGAGACGACGTCTCACAAAGGCCATGTTTCCCAAATCGCCCAGCGAGTCACTCAGCGGCAGACGCGGGGTTCGAGCCAATCAGCCAGGGTCACGGAGTGTCCCGGGGAGGAGGGACGTCCCCAGGCAGGACCTCCGGAGCCTGCGAGTACCCATGCACCTGCAGGGCCCCAGGTGACAGCAGCCACCACCGGGTGACTTGAGTTGGGCAAGGAGAGGGCAACGATGAGGAATCTAGAACCATCGGCGGAGCAGGGCTTCGCGCTCTGACTCGGGACCGACCTCTTCCTGCAGACGTCGCGCTCCGCGCCCATGACGAGCGTCGCAGTGACGTTTACAGATGCTCCTCGTTGACAGAGACTCCGGGGAGCTGCTTGGAGCCCAGGAAACAGTGAGCAAATGCAGGGCTGACCGAGCCAGGGGGTTCAGGCTCACGACTGTCGTCCTGAGGTGCCAGCTGGTGTTGGCATTCCTGCACGTTGCATTTGGTAATGAAGTCACGGTCGTTTCCATTGAAATGGGCCAGGACGGGTGTGGCCTGCGACCTCTGTCCTGGTCCCATGGGGGAGGGGCAGAGTCCACCCTCGAACACAGGTGAAACGGGAAGGACAGCCCTGGCTGTGCCCCCTGACGGGCCAAAGAACCGTCCAGGCCAGCGCAGCATGGCCACCACGGGGCTCTTCCAGTCCGGGGCTCCAACGAGGCGCGAGCATCGCTGAGGGCGGGGGCGGGCGTGTCTCGTGCGAAACCACCAGCAGGTCGGCCTGACGAGAGCCGAAGACACGCCCCGAGGTGGGCACGAGAGCGAGGAAGAGGGTCTCTGTGCAAAGACACACTCTGAGGTCCCCCAACTTGGCACAGGTTCGTCCTGGCCCATGTCGTCCTGCAAACCACCTTGGGCCTTGCCCTGTGGCTGCAGGCCCTGCAACGCCGCGCTCACCAGAAAGCGTCCTCCTGTAACGGGAGCTCAACGGCCGCCTCTGTGCCAGCAGAACCACGAGGACATCATCGCAGCAAGGCACCGACCGCGGTCCGGTCTGCGACGGGGCTGTGTCTGCCGCCGTACTTGTCCCCCAACACCGGGGCTGGCACGCCATTATATTGCTGAGGTCTGTTTCATTCCCCGAGGGCCTCTCACTGGCTGTCACATTCACCGAAAGGCCCACTCCTAATAGATCAGAAAAGGGATTTCAATTTGCCTGAAATGGGCCAACTGTGTTTACTCACGGACAAGACGTAGAGCTAGGACGCCGGCGCGCGTTCGCGGCAGCGTGTGACGCGTATGTGGATTAGCAGTGGTTTGCGGACGTCTAAGTGCAAACGTGTTAGTGTGAGCGGGGATCAAAGGCGTGAACTGGGCGACGATGCTCCACCTGTGACATCAACTTAGAGAAGCTGTCCCCCAGCTCCGCCTTCAGCTGAATCTGTTAGTGAGCCCCCACGCTTACATGCTATCAATAGGGTCGCAAGTAACCGTCACCTGCTTTTGGCCACTGACGACTCCTGGTGGGCTGCCGGCCTGGGGAAACGCGTCGGCAAAGCGAATGGCGAACAATAAAAACACGCCAATCGGCTCGCGCAGCTCAGCCGCAGTCCCCAGCTGGCTTCTCCGGTTAATGACCCATGTTCTGATCTCTAATGCAACCAGAATTCCAGGACAGGATTTTCGTTTTCTAAGGACGTGATTACACTGACAATGATCACCTTCTTCCAATGCCTCATGTGCACGACGTGCAAACCTGTGACGGGCAGCATGCGTCTCGGGGGCTGTGAGCTGTGAGCACAGCGATGCGTGACGCTCCTGCGACACTGAGAACATTTCACTGCTGCTGGAACAGCAAACACTGTCACCGGTGCGTGCAAACGGTCAGTTTTCAAACGATACAACACGAAAATGTTTTATAAACTCTTTTTTTTTACAAGCCTCCTGGAACACGCTTGGGTGTTTGCAGAAATGAACCAGACGTGGATGGGTCCCAGCGGACCGTGCCGAGTGCGGCAAAGCTCCCCGGTGTGAACTTTAAACTGAGCCCGGCAGTACCGAGGTGCATCCTGATCCTGCAGTACCGAGGTGCATCCTACAGTACCGACGTGCACCGCACAGTACCGAGGTGCCCCCCGCAGTACCGAGGTGCCCCCCGCAGTACCGAGGTGCATCCTGCAGTACCAAGGTGCATCCCGCAGTACCGACGTGCACCGCACAGTACCGAGGTGCCCCCCGCAGTACCGAGGTGCCCCCTGCAGTACCGAGGTGCATCCTGCAGTACCGAGGTGCATCCCGCAGTACCAAGGTGCATCCCGCAGTACCGACGTGCACCGCACAGTACCGAGGTGCCCCCCGCAGTACCGAGGTGCCCCCTGCAGTACCGAGGTGCATCCTGCAGTACCAAGGTGCCCCGGCAGGTGCCCCCCCCGCAGTACCAAGGCGCCCCCCGCAGTACCAAGGTGCATCCCGCAGTACCGAGGTGTCCTCAGCAGTACCGAGGCGCATCCCGCAGTACCGAGGCGCCCCCCCGCAGTACTGAGGTGCCCTCAGTACCCGCTGGAGCACGGGTTTGGCCTCACACCTCCCCAGTCTGCGGCCTCCGGGCGGTCCTTCCTTCTCCCTTCTCGAGTGCTCGTGAACACTCCCTGTGGCCTTATCCAAATCAACATCTGCACAAAGCACTGGGGGAAACGTCATTGGCTTTCTGTCGGCGGTCACATTAGCAGCCTCAGTGAAGACACAGATGAAGGCAGGCATGAACAGTGCTCGTGCAACATCACGAGGACAGGGACAAAGCAGCGGGTGGCATGACAGATGCTGGCTTCACCCACAGGGTGCACGGCGAGAGGCGGTAACGATTCACCCCACGGAAGACGGCGCTTGGCGTGCAAGTGAAGGGGAGGCGAGGCGCCCCGTCTGGGCTCTGCACACACCCAGCGAAAACGCACCCCGGCGAGCAGTCCGCGGGCCAGTGCGTCAGAGCCTCGGGAGCCTCGTGGGGTCCTGACCCACGGAGGCACAGGGAGGTGCCGGGCAGTGCTCGTTACTCACACCCCACGGTGGTTTGCACCTTCAAGGGAGGAGCAGAGAGGACTCTCCTCAAAGCACCTACTAAATCCTCTAAGACACTGAAATTGCAGTTTTAGATCATAATGCTGTTGGCGTCTTGTAATGAAAACTGGGAAATCTGGGGAATAGAGAACCTAGGTTTTTAAAGTCTCATTTGAAGAGTTTTTAAGGGATTTTTCACTCCCTGTCTTGGTCGGCCAGGGTCATCGATGTTCCTAATACAGTCATGTGCCACAGAGTGACATTTGGTCAATGACAGACCACATGCCCTACGGTGGTCCCGTAAGATTGTCACAGAGCTGAACGGTGCCTGCTGCCCGGTGACACTATAACAGACGTGATCCCTGAGGCTGCGGTGGTGACGCCGGTGTAAGCAAGCCTGGTGCCCCGCCAGGCATACAAAGGCACAAGGTGACACACGCAGTCATATGCAGTAGCTACCCGACGATGGTGACAAGCTACTGTGCTACCAGGTTATGTATTCACCGTACTGTACGTTGTTATTCCAGAGGACACCCTTCCCACCTAGGGAGGAGGCATTGCGAGGACACAGGACACCACGTACCCAGCCGCCCACCTCGCCACGGAGTCCCTTCCTCCCGTGTTTGGTTACCGTCGTCCTGTTTTCCACCGTAACGTGCTGGGCAGGATCGGAGCCCAGGAGCCTCGGCGTGCAGCGGGCTAGACCGGGGTCCCCAGCCCCCGGGCCACGAACCGGGACTGGTCCACGGCCTTTTCGGAACCGGGCAGCACAGTAGGAGCGCACAATACACGTAATGCGCTTGAATCATCCCGGAACCATCGCCGCCCCCACCCCCATCCTGGGGAAACTGTCTTCCACAAAACCGGTCCCTGGCCCCAACACGTTTGGGGGCCGCAGGGCCAGACCACCTGGGTCCCCGTAGGTGCGCCCTGCGAGGCTCACACGCCACCGCCATCGCCCACTCAGAAGGCGCCCTGCCGCTACGCCAGCCCGATGGCGCCGAGTCCGGGGTGCACGGGGGCGCCAGGCGCCGGCCTGGTCCCCACCCCCCTCGGGATCCTGCCCTCCGCCCTGCCGGGTCCTGCCTTCCCGCTGGCCTCTGCACGTCCATCCCGTCTCACACGAATGAAAGGAGAGCGGATCCCACTCACGACCACTGCCCACCCAGCTGCTCGGCTTCACGGCCGCTCGGGCCGAGGAACGGCGTGAGACCGGACCCCGGGCTGCCGAGCGGGCGAGCCGCGCGATCTGCGCTTGCACACAGGCGCTTTGCGTTCAAGGGCGCCACGGGGTCGGCTCCCGGCCCTTCCGAAAGGCAAAGCGCACGCCTGTGGCCTCGGTTTCTTAACCCTCTGACCCTAAAGCTGCCTGGAATCCCTCCGATCGTTCGTTGGGGGTGTTTGTGGACACAACATGCCAAAGTTGGGTACAGCAGGAGCCAATCAATCGACTACAGTGCAAAAACTTCAAAATTTCCAGAACCGCTGGAAAAACGCCCAGTCAAAACGACGGGACGTCCGCATGTTGTCCTGAGCCGCCGATGGCTTCGCTGGTCTTGCAAAGCAGGACCGTACTGTGACGGCAAGTGCGCCGAGCACTGCTCCACCGGTCAGCGGCACACACGATGTGAAAAGTCGCTGCTAACACCTCCTGCAAGAGGCCGGCGTGTAGAACGCGAAAGCAATCGCGCACCTCAGGGCCGGACGGAGGACCAGGGGGCAGGCTCGGGCGGAGGCGACACTCTGTCCTTGAGAGAATGGCTGGTGCGGACACCGCCACGTTGTGGTCACTCCTTTGTATGTGGCAAAAACGTCGTGAACCACACTCTCAGTGTGCATCAACCTATCTCCTTTGCTCCGAGCCCCCCCGAGAACACTACCGCGGACACATTGCTGATGCCACGCGTCTCGTCTGTCCCCGAAACTCCCGCGAGCTCCGTAATGTCAAACCCGTGGTTTGCGCATCCTGCCTCTCAGGGCGGAGTTCTTCACTAAAGGGCTTTTCTGTTGCAAATGGCCCAGATTTGACGCAAAGGCGTCCTTCTTGTGCCGGCGACTTGCAAACACCTGCTGTCCTGGCACGTTGCTCGGGGGCTGGCGGCAGCCACGACGAGGTTCGGAACCGCATTTATCATAGAAAGCGGCCTTCCACCCCCTGCCCCCGGCTTGGGGTGCTGCCCCTCTCCCTCAGCGCCACGCTCCCCTCCCTCCACGCAGGGAGCAGGAGGTGAGTCCTCAGGACGATGGGCCCGAGGGGGTTCCCCTCCCTCCCTCCCATGTGAATGCGGCGTCACCAGCTCGGAGCTGCCTCCCCTGAGGGCCAAGTCGCTCTCTCCAGGGGAAGAGTGTTCATTGCAGACGTTGCCCCAAAATGCTTGGGTCGTGGCCATGTTGTGACCCCTCAGAGGGACATGGCCTCATGGATGCTGGGTTGGTTCGACGTGTGCCCACGTTTCCTTAAGGGAGGCACACGGGGGGCTGAGGTGAGTGGCTGTGGCATGGTGACGTTGGCCCCAAGCGCCACCATTGCGTTTCAAGTAGGAGACGGAGAGCAGGCCGGTCCCATGCCCCCGTGTCCCCAAGAGCAGCTCGTAATGGGGCCCAGTCGCCGGTCACAGTGAGCTGCCCCGGGAGCCACAGGACCCGTCAAAGCCGAGCGAGGATGCGCACCGGCGGCTCTGGGGAGTCCCAGCTGCCAGAAGGTTCTGTGTTCTTCGTTAGAAATAAATGGGGGGACTGGGAAGTTGGGGCCCATGGCCAATGTCGCCGAAGTGTCCTTCACCCGCCCTCCAGGTGGCTGTGAAATGAGACGCTGCCCCTCAGGCCGGCCCTCAGGTCAGCAAATGAGCCTCCTGTCACCGAATGACCCTGCTGTCACCGCAGGCTCTGCTGGGGCCCCGGGGCAGGACTCGAATCACAACACAACGAGGCGTGCGGCCCAGACGGCAGGGCGGGTGAAGGCTGTACCCCGTCCTCCCACACCCGACAACAACCAGCTGCGGAACCGCCACCACTGGGGACCGCCTGCCTCCCGCTGACCCCAAGTCCTGCACCCATGGGAGGAAGCCCCCCAGAGTCGGGTGGGAGGCGGAGACGAGGAACCCCCGGGGGACCATGAAGCATCAGGAGGGACACATGGGCTGCAGAGGTCCCCACCCCCGCCACCCCTGGGAGGGGCAATGCATCCCAGCCCCACCCGGGTCCCACCAGAGAGGAGGGGAGTCCCCGCCCCCTCAGGCTGCGAAAACCAGCAGAGATCGGGGCTCAGGGGGACGGGGCGCTCCCCTTAAAGGGCCCACACACGGACTTATGCACCAAGGGGCACCCTGGGCCTGAGCTCCAGCGCTGGGGCCACGTGGGCAGGGCCGAGTCTCAGGGGTCAAGGCCAGGGCCGGGGGGCAGCTTCTTCCCAGACAGAAGTGCCAGCAGTGGCCCCTGTTCATTCGCTGAGCCCTCCTCCCTGCTCCGACCCAGTGGGCCCCATCTGAGTCCCCGTCAACTTGGCTAAGACCGTTCGCCCCGCCCTGGTGATACACCTGAATCGATGCAGGTCACATACCGCTTCTCCTATAACAAATTGTATCAAATAGAAATGTGACGTGTGTCCTCCTCCACCTCACTCACTGGATCCGGCACCGTGCGACCTAAGGCTCCTTCCCAAGGTCAACACAACCATGGAAGGTCAACGTTTTGCATCGATCCAGGACATGGAGGTGGCCACGACAGCACAAGTGAAGGCACGCACGACAGAGGACTTCCAGGACTGCTCAGAATGTGGCAGGAGCGACGGGACACGTGTGCTCGAAGGGAGGGGGAGTGTTTTAAGGGACATTCATGGCCACGCGTCTCCTACTGTCATGATTTTCTTTATTTAAACATTCACCATATTGTTTTAATCACACCTCATACACCAGACAAAACAGACCTTAAAACAAAGGCTGTAACAGCAGGCGAAGGGGGGCCGGTCACCCCCTGTGGGTGTCTATCTGAAGAAAAGCCGAGACACTGGTCTGGAGAGACGCGTGCGGCCACACACGGACGGCAGCGTCACTCACAACAGCCGAGGTCCTGGCAACCACATGCCCACCCTCGGATGAACGGGTGACAGAGGGACACCCAGATGGAGATCGCTCGGCCATAAGGAAGGACCGAGTCTGGCCGTCTGGAACGACATGGAGGGACCTAGAGGGCTGAGTGGGGCAGGTCAGACAGGGAAACGCCAGGCGGTCTCACCCCATGTGGAATCTCACGACCGCGATACAGGACACACAAGCCCGTGTGAAGCCCCCAGCACTGAGACTTCTCTCCTTTCCCCGTCTCCTTCCAATCGTTCTATTTTGTTGGAGTCACCTGAAACGGCCAGCACGCCATCGCATGTTTCTACTTCTCCATGCGATGGGCTCATCCTCATGCGCGGGCAAACAGGTGTAGTCACCGTCACGGCACTCAGGGTTTAAGGACATTCTCCAACGGACCGTATGGGTCACCGCTCCTGTGCTGTACAATTTCTAATATTATCTTTATGGCCACTTAACAGCTTCTAATCTCCTTAAGCACAGCCTTCCTATTTAATATCCAGGACATTTGCTTCTTCTTTCTGTTATTAAATACATTTTTATATATAATTTTTTTCAGCACTTTAAAGGGTTTCCTTGGTACAGACTTCCAGAAGGGCAAATAACGGTCAGGGCATGTGAACATTTTTATGGCTTTTTCTGTGCGTATTATCTCACAAGGAGGCTGGATCGGTTTACATGGCTCCAGGAATCTGTGAGTGAATCACTTTTATAGCTCTCACCGCAAGGTACTTGTAGCTTTAATTTGTTTTTCTTACAACAGAAATCAATTAATATCTCATTACTAATTATCAGTGGAGATGAACATTATTCCATGTGTTTATTGTACAGGATTCCATGAACTTGGCTACTCATCCATTCACGTTTTTATCCAATTCTTGTCTTTCCTTCCATTTTTTTTTTAAAGGTCATTTTAATTGGCTGCTTGAGCCACAGACATAAATCTCTTCACCTGACCTAAATGCAAAAAGGCGACAGAAGCGAAATCAGCACAAACGTGTTGTCTGAGAGAGCTGGGCCGCCACCAGAACACGTTAACAGAACAGGAATCCTCAAGCGAGCGCTGGTCTGCTTAACCTCGGTAGTCCTTCGAGCTGGGGGAAGAAGAAAATGTATGACTGGATTTGAGGGCCACGATCCACCGGGGAGTTGTCCGTTTTAATCACCAAGTAACTTTTTAATGAACACATTAGTGATGCAACAGGTTCGATGTCATGAAGCATTCCACCGAGGGGCAAGACAGCCTGCGCAGCTCAGACGCCGTGAGCAACCTGACTTCCACACGGCTGGGAGATCACAGAAGAGTCAAGTTTGTGATAATCCGGATCCTGCACTTTCCGGAGTACTGGGCGGGGGACAGGCCCCCCGTTACTTGACATCGCAGAGAAGGGCGACCCCACGGAGCACCCAGTGTTCAGGGGCCTGGGCCGTCCTGAGGTCCACGGCAGCAATGTAGTTCAAGTCCGTTCGGGCCGGCTTCTTGTAGATGGGGCAGGAGTAAAACCGAGGGTCTCTCAGGGCTACGAGAACATCAGAAAAGAAAAAGAAACCTTGGTGAATTTCTAACGTAAGCAGCGCAAACCGTGAGAGTCAAACGCGCGCGTTCTGAAGGTCGTTCCAAAGAGAGGTGGGTTCGGGAAGAGGAGCATTCCTCCTGAGGTCACTCGGTCCCCGGACGTGAAGCAGATGCTACTGCAGGTTTCAGTGGGTAGGAGAAGACAGGCAGCCGCCCTCAGGTCTCCTGGCCCCTTGTCCTTGCCCACAGCCCCTGCCCACATGACACGAGTGTGAACTCCCCTTCTTCCGCCTGTCATTCCACTCCCCCCACCCTTCTCGTTACTTCCCCACCAGGTGCTGTGCTCTCACACCCTCCTGCTCTCCCCTTGTGATCTACCTGAGCACGAGGCACCCGTCCTTAATCAGGCATCTTGTCCCAGTGCTGCTATAGCGCTAGTCTTATGATTATTTCAAAATCCTGTCTTCACCCCTCTGTGGCCCCGTCCAAACCCCATCCGAAATCACAGGACAGAGAACGTCCCACCGCCACCACCAGGTGTGAGCTCTGCACGTGTGGAGGACTGGAATTGGCCGGGAAGCAGAGGGTCCGGCCAAGGTCCACTCCCTGACACTCGCCCGGCCCAGATGCAGTCCCCACAACCACACCCGCCTCGGAAGGCACCCCACAGATGTCCGCCCTGCCAAGGTCCTCTCTAACGCACGCACCCCCAACCAAGGCTCACTTTGCAGCCTGGGGCGCAGCCGGGGTCAGGGACGGATCCAGGTTTCGTGGGGTCTTAAACACTTACAGTTTGGGGGAGGGGCCGTGGAAGAAAAGGGCACAAGTTCGCAAATGCGAAAGCAGTTTCTGGAAGGGCCCCTGCACTGAGCAGCTCTGGAGTTTAGGCTTCACTGGCGTCCGGTGAGGCCTGCCCTGCCCAGAGGAGTTGCCTGCACGTCTCACAGCACCAGGAAGCAGTATGTGACTGGCCTTCCCTTCCAGATCGCACAGTTTGTCAGGACAGAACTTGTCTGCGCCCTCCTTGGACTCCGCTGCCATCTATAAATAGCCCTCACGTAACCATGGAGACGAGGACACATTTAAGTGAGCCGGTAAGTTTGAGTTGGTGCCTTAGGGTCACAAACACGGGCGTGGCGAAGACCAGGGATCCCGCGAACGTCCGGTAGTGCGGGACGGCCCCCCAGCGCGGGGTTGGCGTGTTTTGACCAAAACGTCAGAAACAGCACGGTTCGGCCCCACGCTCCAAAACGCAGACACCTCACAGTACGTTCAAGTTCGTTTGCTCTCAGGAGTTAATCCCTGGAAACCACCTAAATTACTGCAGCACCTAATCTTGAACTCCAGGCATTATTGTTTTCATTGCCATGACGGTACCATTAGTACCAGTAATTAGACAAACGTGTGAATGTATGTGACGGACAAAACGTTCACGAAATGCAGTCACTGCTACCTCTGCTGACTGACATGTTTAAACCCTTTAACCGGAGGCTCTGGGGCCTCACGTGATGGACTGTGCTTCTGGAGGAAGACGGGCCTCACCCTCGTTTATAAATCTTGAAGCAAGCCACCAGAGCCTCGCAGTTCAACTAAGGGGTCATCAGAGTCACCGCAGCTTGGCAAGCATTGAGTACTTGGCTTTTCGTCCCCAAAGAGAACAGAACCAGACGCAAACAGTCTTCACTTCAGAAGCCGGCGCAGCAGCTCTGCAGCACTGGCCCCATTTTGCTCTTTTCCCTGCTGCTGAGCTGGCGGCGGCCGCACCAGGGCGCCGCGTGGGGGGACTTGCGCGGTGCGACCAGAAGCCACCAGAAACGGGCTTCGTAGCGCAAGTGCTGACAGACGCTCAGCGCCACGTAGACAGATGATTCCAGACCACCACGCCTGGTCGACGCACGACTCCGAAGGAGGAAATGAACATGCGTGCAGGTAGGACAGATCAGCCAAATGTGTTCGAAGCCTCAGGGTTCTAGAAGCAGACAGAAGCGGCTGTCTAACTGGGGGAGCTGCGGGCCCAGGGGCCTGAAGGTGTCAGCAAGACGCCGGGAGGGAAGTTCATTTCCCGACCAGGCGACGTCGCTCTGCAGCCGGCACTGTTCACCCAAGTGCTGATGTATGTCATCGCCTCGTGTCTCCTTCCGAACTGCAAAATGACCACGTCACGTGGAGGTCCCCCAGGTAACCTCTAAAGCCTTCCTACATTTGACCCCGCTTTTGCTGGTAGCGTTTAAGTTATTAGAAAGCGCCCGCACGTACTTCTCCTAGTCCTCAGTGGGCACGTGCGGTGACATTAACGACACTCCTACTAACGAAATGTCCCTTGCACACCATGTGCTGGACGTGGTCAGGTTAGTTCGCTCACCCCATGAGGTCACGTTGATCCGAGATGCAAACACACCGTGTCTCTGAGACCGGCCGTGACCTCCACAGGGCATCCTTACGAGATGGGTGCCGTTAGTGAACCCCGTTTACGATGAGAAACTGGGGCAGGAGGAGGTGAGCTACGTGTGGGGTTCCAGTGCAGGTGACCGGGATCAGACTGGCCAGCGCGGACACAGTGCCTCCTGCATCAGCAGCAGCGGGACGTGCGGTGCCTCCGTGCCTCCGTGTGTTTGCAGGGAGGTGTGAGCATGAACCGGAGACAACGAGATCCCTGACTTCCCCTGGGGGCACACGGGAGTCCCCTCCAAAGCCACATGACTAACTACTAAGGCGACAAAGCCAGGACAGCAACCCGAATACCCCAGTGCCGGGTTCACAGCCTTTTACCGGACAACGTGTGGCTCCCCCAGAGGGCAGGGGCGGGGACCCCCTTTTCAGACTCCAGCAGGCGGGGAGGGAGGCCATGGGGGGGTGGACACTGTTGTCTGCCGAGGGCACAGCCTGCTCTTGCTGAGCTGCCCCTCAAAACTCAGGTCTGTGTCGGACGCGGGGCTGCACACGAACTGCGACACGGGCGCCTGGAGTGGGGCACAGGTTTATTCCATTTGGCCCAAGCGGGCGGATGAGACAGCAAGATCCCTCCAACCCGTCTTCCTCAGAAAGCTGAAGTAAGGGGTTTGTAGGGGGCTAGGGACTGAGGGAGGGGGACGTCAGGGAGCTGGGGGGCAGGCGTCTGTATTCCCTTAGTGACGAGGTGACACTGTGTGCAGCCAGACTGCTGGGGGTGCGTATTTCTTCTACAAAACAAACCCCGGAGCTACCTGCCCTGCCTGCAGAGCAGCAGGACCATAGCGACTTAAAATCGTATTGAGGACAAGCAGTGCCGGGTCGAAGAGCCCAGATTCTGCAAAAATATCTCCGAATTGGGCGCCCCTGACGTTACTACCTTTAAAGCCAAGGGCAGACACCAGACATCCCGTGGGCAGCACCCGTTGGAGCCATCGTTGTCGTGGGTGTAAGCAGCTGTCTTCCTCTATGACCCCAAGTCAGGGGGACCCTTAAACACTGCCCCTGGCACTGGCCTGCAGCCAGGCACCCTGAGCACGGCTGACGCGTTTCCTGAGTCTTCGAGCCTAAGCCCTGTGACAAGCAGAGCAACGGAAACATCCAGTTCAGTCTAACCCTGTACTCCCAGGCTCCGTGATGTAACGCCTCAACATGTTTGCCGTTGACGGCCAGTTTCGCCTTTACTGTGCCTGCTCCATCACGCACCTGACAAAAATACCCTCACGACTTCAAAATGCACGGGCTGCCCCCACTTTCCACTCAGCCCTGATTTGCAAGCTTCACCCCAGATACCGCAGACGCTCCCGGAATGCCTGGTCTTCGACAGAACACTAACCATCGGGATTCTCCGAAGCTGTAAGCCAGCCCCCCGAGACAAATGTGATCCCGAGACCGGCCAGGAATCACAGGCGAATCATTCCACGTCTCCGAACCTTAATTTCCCCGCCGGCAAACAGGCACCGATGGCTCACCGAGGGGCAGTAAGGATTACGTAAGTTCGCGTGTGTGAATACTGTCATAGCATAACGTCTACGATGCAACAAGGTGTGTTAGATGCAGGCCGACCAGACGTCCCGTTGTAAGGGCGACAGAAAACAACGGTCCTGTCCCGTTTCAAACGCTGCCTGCAGTCAGCCCACGGACACCTGGCATGCAGCCCCGTGAGACGAGGCGGACCGTAGGTACGTTTGAGATGCCACAGTGCGTTTTCTGTCCCATGTGAAGTGGCACATCTGGGCAGCTTCGGCAGCTCCCCCACCCTCCCCCCCCCCCCCCCCCCCCCCTCTCTCTCTCTCTCTCTCTCTCTCACACACACACACACACACACACACACACACACTTTTCATGCATTCCCCAGACTCATGTCCCCCGACTTAGAGTTCCGGGTTTACAAACCACAAGGGGATTCAATGCGGGGGGGCTCAGGAGGCAGGAGGTCACCTCGTGGGACTCATGCCACACCCAGCCCCCCACCTGCCGTGCTGGAAAAGGGGGGGTCATGGGGCATTCCTGGAAACACTTCTTCCCTTGAAGGAAATACCCTCATTAGCTGCAGGGACCCCGAGATCCTTCTCACCCTACTCCGTGAGCAGAGGTATGCATCAGCCTTGCCCTGTCCCCCCAAAACGTTCCCCTCACGCTTTTCCTGTCACATCGCCAACGGCACTAGCGTTCGCTCTGAAGCATGGCTCTGCGTAGAGCTTGGGAAGGAGACCCCCGTTTCCTGCTGTCCCTCTTCGCAGCCTCCTTTGAGAACAGAGAGTCTGAGTTGGTGTGGGCGGGCGGCCCTGCCCTGTTGGAGAATTTACTACTCACTATTGGGGTGACTTTCCCATGATGTCCTAACAAGAAACATGAATAAAATAAACTTCTAAGGACACATCACTCAATTTTTAGAGTTCCAATTAAATATCTAGACAGCTTTTGAGAACAAATAAACCAGTCCTGGATGTAAAATTCAATGATGAATTATAGAAACGGAAAATTGTCCTTCCTATCAACATCAAAACAATTCATTCCAAGGATTTTAATGTTAAAACACTGCACTTTTGGAGTGTACTTCGGCCGTTAATACGACAGCTCTTTATCTCAATCAGAGCCTTATTCGGTTATCAAAACTGAATGGAAATTAGATTTATAGTAGGAAGAAACCAGCAGAATGCTAGCTTTTTATCACTAAACAAACACCTCTTTGACAACAATTGGAAAAACAAGTTTCCACCAACTTCTATTTAAACTAAAAAAAAAAAAAAAAAAAAAAAAAAGAATTAGAGGTTCTCTTTTGTTTGTTTATTTTAGTACTTTGAAATGAGCCCCTTCTCCTTTGCTCAAAAACTGTTCTGAGCCATGTAAAAAGCGTCTCGGTAGGTGTACTGTGAAGGTGACTGAAGTTTAAACGTGTAAGAATCAATACACAATTTTTAGGAAATAAATTCTGGTCTCTTGGGGGTCCCCCCTCACATATTAGGCATTGGGCCAATGTTCACCAACACAATAAATGCTCATAGTTTATAAACTCCCTGCTCTCAACCCACGTTTGCAAACAGGATATTTATCTAAGGGGCGGGGATAGTCACAGCTGTCTTTCAGAGAGAGGCTACTGGTTTAAGGAAAGGCCTTTCCCGTCACAAGACCAGTGCTTCCTGGGCACCCACTACCATGGCCACCTCTGGAGCAGCACCGTCCCACCTTGTGGCACCCCCGGTCCACACTGTAAGAAGAACTGTCTTGGGCTGCACAGAAAACCCACTCACACTAACGGCAGCCGATGAGCTAAAGAAAAGGTCACAAAAAAAACTCATAATGTTCTAAGAATGTGCGTTGGGCCTCATTCAAAGTCGTCCTGGGCTGCAGGTTGGACACGCCTGATCTGAAGTTTATGGCTTATAATGATCATTTCACTATGCGAACATTATATACATATAATCAATCGCCATGCTGTATACCTTAAATACAATTTCTATTCAAAAATAAAATAAATTTTAGTAAAAGAAAACGAGCAGTGAAGCCCCCCACGTGCTGGAAGGCGCCAGCATCACATGCCACAACAGAAGCCTCCAGAAAACGTCAAGCCGAACAGAAACCAGCACAGTTACTAGCAGACACGTCTCACCGCGCTTTGACGACTTTGCCACAGGAGACTCACACGTGTGCTTCAGGGAAGAGCTATGACCTTCACGGGCTGACACGTGACCCAGCGTTTCACCATTAGCTGCTGGACGAAGTCAAACGTCCCGGCACCAATCTGTAGTTCACAACCGGCTGGAACCTCCCAGCAGTGGAGTCACCGCCTCCTCCGAGCCCTGGGCAGTCAGTCCTGCCTAGAAACCTTTCCACCGCATCACGACCCAGCCGTCCAAGCGCAGGCCAGGCCCAACTGCCTGACCACGTCCCCGCTCCTTTCCCACGGCTCATGAACGACTCCGAACGCTGGCTTCTCATCTCATCAGCTGACAATTTACGAGGAACCATAGTATTTTATCGGCTTTACTACATAGGCAAGAATTATCTGGAGCCAGTGTCTCCCCAGCAGCACTCAAGAAAGTGCCCAGTGGTCAATAAATACTCATTAAATGTGAGTTTGAATGTGCAGCTAGTTGATAAAACAGCCAAATCCTTATTACATGATAACGAAAATAACGAGATCCTGTGTTGATCATGTCCTTCAATCCAGTAACACCAGCCATCCCTGAATGCCCAGAACTCACTGTTGTTCTCTGCATAAATCCTTAGGACAGGCATCAGCTCGAAGAGCACTTTCGGTTTGGACTCGATGAGCTTCATGTTCCTCTTGTCCCATCCAGCACCTTCAAGGTACAAGCCATAGACATAGACGCCCTCTGCGGGAGGGGCAGGAATGTCATCCTTCGCCCACCTGGTGACTTCGTTGCAAAGCACCATGTTATCCAGGGCCCAGCCTTTGTGGGCCCGCGTTATCTCCTACACGAGGCAAGCAGAAAGCCAAGGAGGACATCAGTGATTAGAGGTCTGTCTTCACACAAAGAGCACAACAGGGATGGCAGGGTAGCCCCAAGTGACCCTAACGCAAAGCAAGCAGAGTATTGTTTAAGGCATGCAAAGGTAAAAAGATTCTCTCAGAACGAAAACCCACGTCCCAAGTTAACCACTTGTGCTTTAAAATATATAAATATAATAATGTAAAAAATAACATACAAGAATGTTGAAATTCAGGCTCGCAGCCTGAGAACAAGTTTCTGGATTTATATTTAGGACAATGTAACAGCGAGTACCCAAAAAGAGACACTCGTTCTGTCTTATTATATTCTTCAAAACCGTAATAAAAGAAGAAAACCTTGCAGAGGAAAATGATCACACAACAGGCTCCAGGAAGAGCTACTCACCTGTCTCATTGCAGTTAAAAATCCTTGGGGGTTAAAGAAGCCAGGCAGCCAGAAGCAGTGGGGCCGGCCACCGGACACCCAGGAGGTAAGCTGGCCACTTCTCTCTCGGAGTTCGGTAAACCAGAAGCCCAGCGTACTGGAAACCCACGAGGCCTGCAATGCACATGTTAAAACAGCTCAGACAGGTTTAATTCTGCTGTGTCACTGCTCTGTTCAAAGAAAAATAAATAGTGAAATTCGAATTTCACTTTTAGAAGTTAAAAGTCCCAAGGACACAAATTTCCTCTGGGGTTCTGCAATTTAAGCTTTCAGATTCTTCTTCCTTAAAAATATCTCGAGAGAATCGGCTAATCACGTGACTACCAGATCAACTGGATACCATCCAAGATGTCCGTTGTCAACAGAATCCCGTTCCACATATGAATATATTCATCACCAATTCCACTATAAAGTAATTAAAACTATTAATTGAATTAAATTTTACAGGTTTCAACTATTTTTTCCTCAATAGATATACTATTATATAAAACAGGATTTCTATTTCTGTAAATGTCCTCATGGCCTCATCAATCCTTTAAAAATACCCTATGGATAATAAAGATGTCTTTTCTCCATTTATCATTTTCAATGAAGCAAACCACAGTTGTTTCCTGAAGTTTTGGCACCCTAGAATGCACTCTGATTTCCTCTGATGAAGCAGCAGCAATGGAGACCTAGGTGCCTTACCACCAACAAATTCAGTGCATCCATCGCCTGGAACCTTCTGCCTGAATTCACGGGGCGAGCTCCTATTATTGTAACTGGCATGACTGTGTCATGAATGTTATCAGCAGCCACACGAAAAGGTATCTCCAAATCATAACATTTTACTGCGACTGCAATACTTTATGTATGAATAAATGTCATGATCAACCTGGGTAGATATGACACTTGAATTTCAAATATCTTAAGAATGAATTTGCCTATTTTTTCAAAGACACAGAGATTCCAAAGACTGATGATACTGGATATTCAGAATAGAAACCTGTATAAGAAAACGATAACTTAAAAATCAGGTAACTCGTTATAACCTATCTTTATAGATGTGTTCACTGAAAGAGATGTGTTTATACCACACTGATCTGAGGGCACAGGCAGCCATCACTGAGAGGATGCCTATCCCAGGTGCCACCTGAGCTGGGGACCGCACCCGCACTGGCCAGCGACCAGTTAGCTTCACCCTCGGTCACCGGCAATCCAGACAGAAAAGGCTCCGGCCTCGGCAATGAATGTCTTGAAGGTGAGAAGCAGACAGGGTCTGGTCAAAGCTGATTCTGAGCTTCTGTGACTGCAGGGATCCCTGAGCTTCCTCCACGGGGGCACCCCTTTTCAGCCCATTTCTATACGTGGTTTTTACAAGAGCCATTTTTGAATGCTGACACTTGTGCCCAGTGCCCATCTTAATGTAAAACAGTGGAAATAAGGCAGAAAGTTAGGGAAGAAAAATGACTACACTACGAGTACAAACCACTGATTTCATTTTACAACATTTGTAACACAGTTAAATAGTGATGATGATCATCAAGTATTTAACATTAAATTTAAAAAAAACTACTTGAAAAGAATCATGATAAAAGACAACACACTTTTACTGACTCAGTAACTAAATTGATCCAACAGTCTGGCTAAGGATGTATTTATGTTTGGGGAAATTCTAAAAGCATCACAGATGGACTGTTCTGACCCTTTGCGTCATGACTGGTAGAAGAGCGGTTTGGGGGAAGGGCTCACAGCCACGCCCTCCCCCATCACCATTTGCTCATGTGATCTGTGAAGTGTCTCCGTGAACAGTGATTCAAACTTAACATTTATTGTTCCATAACTAACGTTTTGTATTTTTTTACTTTACTTGTTTTTTTTTTTCTTCACATTACTGATTGTTTTTTGCCCTGACCGGCCCAGCATGTACCCCCAGGGATATATGTACCACCACTTGGGAACCAATGGACTAGAGAGATGGGTGGCGGGTCATCAAATAAGAGGGAGGAGATGACAGGAAGAGCATTCACTCCCCAGGGACTGTACTGCCCGCCCCCAGACCGACCACCTTGGAATCTGCCGAAGCCCCACGTGTGCATATCAGAGGCTCAGCACTGAGTCTCTTCTGAGAGACCACCAGCTCTAACCCCATTGGTCTCACCTTCCCATGAGTAACCCCCAAAAGGTCAGCCATCCAGTCACCCCAAGACTCAATCTCACTCTAGATGCTGCCCTCTCAACTCTTCCCATGCCTTTCCTCCACCAGTCTTAACCGCTTCACTCACATCTCCCCACAAAATGCACCTGCATAGCACACACACGCATGCGCACACGTAAATGGAACACAAATAGATGTCATGTAGGTTCCCTCCCGTCAAATACACACGTTTTCCTGCTTTAAAAGACACTCATTTGACTTCTCCAAGTAGAAGATGATTTCTTAAAACCACATCTATCATTTAACAGAAGTACCAACGGGTATGGTCTGTAAGTACACCTGTTACCTTGAGAAACACATACTCATGACCATGAAAGGTAATCTGAATTGATTCAGGACATCGAGGCAGCCACGACACTCATGACAGAGGACTTCCAGAACCGCCTTGGAAAGCGGCAGGAACGAGGGGACACGTGTGTTTGGAGTGAGGGGGAGTTTTCTGAGGGGGGTCCCGTGGCCATGTTCTTCTACTGTAATAAACGTTTCTATTGAAACATTCGCCATATTTTTCTAATCACACTTCACATCTACAGGCAAAGGAAGCAAACGCATTCCTCTCTGCTGCGACTTTTGATTTGAGTGTGTATTTCAGAACATTCTCTTTTACAAAACTACATCACGAGCTTCGAAGCCCAAGCGCCTGCGCTTAAATTCGGGTTCTTGGGTTGCTGAGATGTGTGCTGTGGAGAAAGGTCTGACCTCTGCCAACCTCAAGTTCTTCATCTGTAAAACGAGGGCAATAAAATGCAAGGCTGAAAGGAAATAAAGCATGTACATCGCCCAGGAGAGCGGGTAATATGCGGCAGATGCTGCCCGATTTCCTTCCCTACCTACAATCTAAAAATACCAGACGACGCGGGGATCCGCCCCGACACAGCAGCAGCCTTTGAGTACATTATGCTTCTGCGCTTCCCGCCTGCCCCTTACGGCTCACAGCAATACACGGACGAGGCAGCATCAGCGCGGTCACACGTACTTTTTTCCAGCGCGCAGGAATCCTGGCATCAAACATGCAGTTCAGGGCGTCCCGGAGGTTCTCACTCATGACGATGGTGCCATCGATGGCCAGTTTCAGCTCGGTCAGCGTGCTCCGCACCAGGCCGAGCACCCTCTGCATTCTGTCCACCTCCTGCCTGAGGAAGATGCTCATGGGCTGGAAAGGCCCCATCTCGTGCAGCCTCTGTCCGACCTGCGGAGACAGCCAGCACAGGTACCACGTGAGACGAGCTCTGGGGTGGGGGCTCGGAAAAGGTCCCCAATTCTACCGTTCTATAAAAGAAGAGTCTTTTATTTATTTCTTTTTTCACTGCGAGAAAACAGAGGAAAAAATCAGAAAGGAAAGATCTGGTGGATGACCAGCCGGTGTTTTTCATCCCGTGCAGGCGAGAAGAGCCAGCCATTAACTCACAGGAAACTATAAACGCAGGCCCGCCCCCACGCCGCCCCCTGGGCAGCACCGGCTCTCACCCGGAAGTGCTCCCTTACTGTTGCTCTGACTCCGGCAGCACTGGCTCTCACCCGGAAGTGCTCGCTCGCTGCCGCTCTAACTCCGGGCAGCACTGGCTCTTACCCGGAAGTGCTCCCTTACTGTTGCTCTGACTCGGGGCAGCACGGACTCTTACCCGGAAGTGCTCCCTTACTGCTGCTCTGACTCCAGCAGCACGGACTCTTACCCGGAAGTGCTCGCTCACTGCTGCTCTGACTCGGGGCAGCACCGGCTCTTACCCGGAAGTGCTCCCTTACTGCTGCTCTGACTCCAGCAGCACGGGCTCTTACCCGGAAGTGCTCGCTCACTGCTGATGGGAGGCTCAGACACGCACACTGGACACACGGAGACGTGTGCACACACAGGACCCTTCTGCTGGCTGCCTCCAACAACCACACGTCCGTTTTCCAGCAAAGCACCCATCCCTCCACCCCAGCTCCCACCCAATCACCTCCACCTCCCAAGTATTTACTGAGCATCTTCTATGGATCAGCCATTGTGCTGGGCTGAGTCGCTTTATCCTAAGGCAGCGCTACAAATTCAGCAAAAGCAAGGAGACACTTCTAAACCCCGTTACCACAGTGATTCACGTCTGTTATAGTTTTAGATATTTTAATGTTTCATAACTATCTCAACCACTGCTCGACATGAATGACCTGCTTCCTGATACTATAACGAAAGGTGTTTATGAATGCTGATTGCAGTACTGATTTTCTCCAAGGCAGTGATCAGAGTTTCTATCCCCTTGGCAATTGGTCCTTGAAGTCAGTCTGTGGTACCAGCAGCCACCATGGCCTGCGTTGTGGAAACTAACAGGCTGCTAAAGACACGAAATGCTACAGGTTTCCTTTGAAAACCAGGTGGAAAGGGGCGATATACAAAGACACAGGTGGCCCTGGGTCAAGAGTGTCACGTGGTCGTCATGTCTTAAGATAACACAGAACATAAACCAGTTACTTCTGCTTTTCTCAAAGGTTTAAAAATGTTATCAGGGTGAATCTTCTCATAATATTTCCTAAAATGTCTAAAAAATTAACTTCTATAATAATAAATTTGTTTAGAAGTTACTTGCATATTAAAGACAAATCAAGTTGTAATACCCATGAGATGAAGCTGCAAAGATTTAATATGTATATGTGTATGTGTGTGTGTGTGTGTGTGCGTGTGTGTATGTATGTATATAGACTCCCTGAAATTAAGAAGTACTAAATTTTAAGCTGTGCATTAAATTCCATAACATTTTTTTAAATAACATTTTTGCTCTAAAAACACATTCCTTTCCTTTGAACAAATGATAACGTGAAGCACCTCAATGAAAACTTCTTGAAAAGGACTCCCAACCCACCAGTGCACACTTTAATTTAATAACAGTAACATTCTCACCAGGTTTCTTTATTATCTACATTTTGAAGTGATCACATTTATAGATTCAAACACTCCTTTTTCTGTTTTTTCAAGAAGTGAGTTTTTACATATAATTTTCTTTTTTTGGTCTCAAAAACATTATGTTTTTCCCTCCTTCCTCATTCCCTCAACCCAACAGACACATCCACAGCTGACTTCTGTCAGGATGTCAACTCACTTCCAAGGAGCAGTAGTCTGGGGGCAGCTTCTCCAGCATGTCAGCGGCCAGCCGGGCCACCACGGCCTCCCGGGTCTCGTCCCCACCTCCAGAGCTGTCCTTGGGCTGGATGCCCAGGATGGTGTCCAGCACATCCCTGGCCAACTTGCTCTGGTAGGTGATGTCGGCATTGGGGTGCAGCCCGAAGACCTCAGGGCTGTCGTAGGTGGGCAAGCCCTGAATGACAAGTGAGTACCCGAGGTGAGCACAGACTGCTGACGTTAGCACCCGTTACATTCTATTGTCTTAGGAAAGAAACATGCTTGCTTTAGGATGAGCATTTGCCATGACACGTCTTATTTGTGTCAGGCGACAATGGCAATAATTTCTCTGGGGAAAAAAATTCAAAAGTTGAAAAAAAAATTAACACTGAGAAACATAATGGCTTCAGGTTCTTTCACGTCTACATCTTAAGCAAATTTAAACGAAGAGATCCTGTCCTGTTTTATAACATGTAAAGTAGAAAGGGACCTATGGTAAGTAGTTTGTTTTTTTGAACGTCTAATTCAAACCAGTTGTTTAAATACATGTTGTGTAACTAACAATGACTGTTTTCAAGATACCAGAAAGTGGCAGTTTTAGCAATTACGGCCCCAATACAGGCTGTGCTCGCCCGTGGAGAGACTGGGAAACAGAGAGAGACTGAGAGAGCAACAGTTAGAAAAACAAGAAGGAGGTAGACAGCAGGTGACAGAGGCAGACCCAGCAGGCGACACGCTCTCTCTGCCGTGTGAAAAAAGCAACATTTGCCTGCAATCTGACATGATTTCTGTATGGATCCTAAGCTTCCCTTTTGTCTTACACGTTCCCTTCCTTCTATTCCCTTATTTTTTTATTCCATTTGACATGATGTCTTCTTATGGGTCACCTCAAATGCATTGGGAAATAAATATATGTCCAGGCATACCTAAATTTATACTGTCATAGGCACCTTCTTATTTGGTGCTAATGATTTAAAGACACATGTAGTACAATGAAGACACACATATTCACTGATCTGAATTAGCAAAAGTCTAGAGGTGGTAATACTTGCTAAACTCATCACATTTATTTATCACAGAACCGCTAAGTATACTAATAAATGGAGCCCTTTGGGGCTGTTGTGCTTTTAGTGTTTAGTGTGTTCACTCTGAGATAAAACCTTAGAAGCAAAAGTGATCTGATGAATTTAAGGTACAGAGACAGAAAATGTAGTTACCTCGAAACACAAATCAAAACTGTTGCCAAATTTCCTGTCAAAATCGATCTTACTCTTTTTTAGAGCAGCGTTTCTCAATCAGCCGTGATTCGCACCCCCAAGAGACATCTGACCCTATCGGGAGGTGTTTTTGGTCATCACAACTGGGTAGGGGGTGCTACTGACATCTAGTGGGCAGAGGCCAGGGTTGCAGCTAGCCACTCTGCACAGGCCAGCCCGCGCCCCCTCCCCCACTACAAGACGTCCCGCCCTGGACAAGGAAGCTCTACACAGGGGGTTCCTGAACACACTCACACCCTGTCCATGAGGCCAGGGTTAAGGGATAAGGCGAGTGGGTGGAAAACACAAAGTCTGAGTCTAGCGGCGGCCTCTGCCCTGTCCTCACAGGCAGCTGTGGTCTCACAGGTAGGGAGGTCTGTGTCGTTTCAAGGTCTAACTCTGCCCAATTTATCATTCCCTCCAAGAATACTCCCCGCTGAGGCATCACAAAAGAAAAGGGGAGGAACTCACCCAAAACGCATTCAAAACAAATATAAACATTTTAGTCATTAGGCAAATACGAACATTTTAAGAGAGCACGTACAGTGGCAAGTCCTCTGTGTCACCATTAAAACTTATGCTAACGGAAATACAGAGAGTGCACATCAGTAACAAAAGTGGTCCGGTGCTGTAGACACGTGTCTATGCATAAAATCCCGACATGGACGAACCTGGATATAATGAAGATAGTTATCCACCGTGCCGCAGTTTGGAATGCTATATCCTTGGCAAAAGCTGAAGTCTGATCCAAACATATTCTCACTGAACCAAACCTTAGCAATGGTGTTCAACAGTCTCTTATCGTAGTCATCAGTGACCCTGCCGCCATACTGAATCTCGCCTATCATGTAGCGGACGGTGGTCCAGGAGACGCCCTGGGAAAACGCACAGAGTAAGTGTGCAGCACTGACTACTGTCTCGTGCTCATCGTCCCCGCCAAGTAACATCGTGTGTGAGCTGTCACCAGCGTGCTTCATTCGTTCGTTCTTTGTCAGCAATGTGACCCGTGCAGAGAGAAAATGAAATCGGCCAACGTGAGCAATTAATTACTCGGAACTCAAGCTCATGACTTCAGACAGACTCTCGATGCATTCACACGCTCATGCTTTAATCGCAACAGAAAAAACATAGTTTTGGGGGAATTTCGAAGCAGTTCCTGGAAAAGCACACATTTCCAAAGTAATCGAGACTCTCATTTTCATCTCTGAAAATTTGTAAAAACAATTTCCCCCGCCCTCTGCCCCCTCCCTTCAATCAGCTGTTAGGTTGTCTCACAGGTCATGTCAACTTGCCTTTGGGAAATAAGAAGATAATCAAAATTTGGCCAGTTTTTACATGAAATCGAGACCCGCGTGTGACCCCCGTCGCTGTGACTTGGCGAGCGCAGAAGGGCAGCACTCGTGCAGGATTTACCGCCAGCCGGGGAGCCGGAGGACCCGAGCCCTCAGCGTGCGCGTACCTTTCTGACGTCCATGTCGTCTAAGTGGTTCTGGACGAACTGCACCGTGGCACTGAAGTCTGATTGATTGAACTCGTAGGGGACGTTCCACCCCAGGGGCCCGAACTTGCGCCTCTCCTGGACCGCCGAGTGCAGGAAGGCCACCGCGTAGAGCATGGGCCTCCACGGGGCCGCGGCGCTCACGTCCAGCAGGTCCTGGCTCACGCCTGGTGGCGGTCAGCAGGGTGGAAAACTGTGTCATCTCTCAGACATCTTGATTTTCCATCAATCATGAGTTTTAATGATTTCTGTAAGTTCTTAACCTTAACCTTCACTCCCTATTCATTGCTTTTATCACCTTCACAGGACATCTGAATTTGACTGTGGGGTGTCCAGAGGGCATTTCTTTCTGGAAAAATCTGCAAAGACTTGAGGGGAGGAAGGTCTCAGTACATGGACCAGGTCCCTGACAATCTAACAAGATAACGTGCAGATTAAAGAGAGGAAGAGAAGTAATGGCAGCAAAGTAAATACTGCTCCTCTTCCTACGACTGCTACCACTACTGCTACTACTTACTAATAACAAGGACACATTCACAATATTGCTATTATTATTTGGGGCATATACGTACATGAGTTCAATGAACAGCAAATGGTTAACAGTGTCAGGCACGTGCGACCTGCGGCCCAGGGCGGCTTTGAACGCGGCCCTGTCACGCATGAAGCGCTATGACATTCTCTTCTTGAGACCTTTTTAGCTCATCGGCAAGGAAAGAGCTCGCGAACTCTGGCCCGTGGCCCCACTCACCGCCGTACGTCCTCTTCAGCCCCGCCCGGAGGCCCTGCGGGGGCTCGTTGGTGAATTTAATGGACACCTGAAGGAGTGCGATGGGGAAGCGCTCGTGCTCCTCGGTGGTCATCCACAGGCGGAAGGCAGTGTGCACCGCCTCGGTGTCCACAACCGTGTCCATGAGCTCGTCCAGGAAGTCCAGCCCCAGGTGGCAGTTCTGCAGCAGGGCCCATCCTCCCTAGGCCAACGACAGGGCACGGAAACGGGGCTACTGTGTATCTCTCCTAGAGACCGAAATCGGGGCGTGCTGCAACAACGAATTAAAACTCCCCAGCGAAGCGCCCCGACCACTTCGCCTCGTCCGGGGCAGGGGGCGGGGACCCCGGTAAGCCACGCGCGCCTCCCTGTCCCGTGTACGTGGCCCGCGTGCAGCGCGCCAGCTGCACTCACGGTGCCCGGTGGGGTCGTGGAACCGCCCGAGTGCGACGCAGCGAGGACAGCGCTTCCGAGTGGGGAAACCGCCACTTCGCTCGGCCCCCCGGTCCCCTGACAAACTCCGGGAAAGCACAGCGAAGGGACCTCGGGAAGGCGCGAACTCTCACGGACAACAGCGGGGAGGGCGAAGACACCCTGAAGGACGTTTCGAACAAACTCAAGAAAGCGGAGTCCTCAAGCGGCGTTCAGCGACAGCGGAGACCCAACCGGATTTACGCCACGTGAACCCCAAACCCTCAAGGACGGGTGACAAGACATCCCTCTGGAGGCCCGGGAGGAAGATGGGCTGACACGAGAAGACAGGACGCCCAAGCGCCGACTCGTCCCCGCCTCCCCGAAGGACAGGGACACGAAACAGGGCTCTGACCCGAGGGCGTCGGCACACGACGGGGACAGGAACCTCACTGACAGCAGGTGAAAGAAAGGTCACCCGCCAACGCCGGGCCCCGTCACCTCCCACCTCCCACGCAGCTCCCGGAATCCTGGCCGCTGGGCATACAGCCTGTAGAACGCGGAGGAACCTTCTCCGGGGGCAGGGGACCACTCGAAGCGGAAGAAGAGCCTGAGGAAGCAAGCCGTGTCGTTGGCGCGGTCCTTCCGGGCCGTAAGAACACTCCGCGTGTAAAGCGGCACGGGCGGAAGGGGAGGCCACGCACGAACAACTGACTATCTGACCTACAGACCCTTTTGCCAAAATCACCGCCAAGTCCAGCTCATGATCCTGAGCTGCTCTCCTGATCTGTAACTTCGGGTCACGTAGACGGAGTGCGTGCAGCCTGTCACTTCTCTTCCTGAGAAGCACCCGGGGCGCCAGACCTAAGGCCTCAGCACTTACACCTCAGACTGATCGCCGTGGAACCTCACACACCCACGATGCGCTCTGCAGAGGGGCACGGCGCTCTCGAGTGCGTCAGCTTTGTCCTTGGAAAACTTTAATGGACACTGCCCCACAATTCTAAATGTAACCTAGCAACGAAAAGGCTCTAGCGTTCCCCTCCATGCAGCACACGGGTGCACCCTCATCTAAGCTCCTTCGGGGGGAACGCTCGACGTTGGCCCGGGAACCCCACAGCCAAGGTCACGTGTCTGCATTGCTGCACTGAAGGCCGTTCACTTCGCTCCTCTTGGGTACTTCGTCCTTTCTGTCATATTGCTTCAAACCTCTTTTCCAAAACTTTAAAAACAAAACGACTATCACCTCTGACAACGCTGTAAACATGCTAATGATAACGAAGACTTAACTAGATGTCCCTGGAAATTAAACTACTAAATAGTAGTTTAATTCTAATTTGTATTTAAATTCAAGATGTGTCCCGCTCATGTTAGAGTTTTTGTTCTAAATACAGTGATTTGCAGAGGGAGGAAGACAAGAGGAGGGAGGAGGGAGGAGGAGGGAGAGGCCACGCTGGAGGCCACCAGCCCCCACGCCGGAGCGGACGGGGATTCCTAAGTGCAGATGCACGTCCTCAGCTCTGGACACCATTCGATGACATCTCCGCTGCCTGGCCCCCAGGCACGAACTAAGTGCACCCCAGCACACGTGAGGGCGGGCCCCCTCTTCCACCGAAGCTCAGAGATGGAAGGGCCTGGAGGTGAACATGGGGGTTCCAAACCCCAGTGGGCTCAGGTCTGGACCAGGGGGATGGGACGAGGAGGTGGCCCAAGGCCAAGGCTCTGGACTCAGCAGCCGGGACCTAGAACCCAATGGTGTCATGGTTGGCCCAGGGGTTGGGGGTTGGGGTTGGGGAAAGCCAGCTCTGCCTCAGCGGGGGGAATTCTAGAGGGCACGGGAGTCCTGAGATACGGGAGAGAGGTCAGACTCAGAGAAGGAGGGGGAGGGCCTGGACCGACAAAGGCCCGAACAGGCTCCAAACCAAGGCTGCTTATCCTCCAAGAGTGAGAAGCCGAGTGCTTCAGCCCCCTCCCCTCGCTTGGCCACAGTGTGGGGGAAGAGGGGAGCTGGGGTGGAGGGGCCCACCAGGGAGAGCGGGGCACCCCAGGGAGGGCTGGACCCGAGCAAACACGTGAGTGCCTCGTCCTGCAGCCGAGTTCTAGAGAGGAAGTGCCCTGCACCCTGGTACCTAAAGTCCTTCTCTGAACCTGCCGATGCCATTAGCAGGGGTGTCATGTGGTTTCCAGCACTTGGTGGCCCCCAGGCCGGGCCTGAGCGTGGCATGCTCGGTACGCTGTAGAACGTGCAGCCCACAGAGGGCTCGAGGAGCCGCACCGCACGGTCCTGGCAGATCCTGGCCTCTGACCCCTGGGAAGGCCTGGGGGAGGCCAGGGCACGGATCACGCATTCTGGAACCCAAGCAAGGCACGGTGCTGTGGAATCTGGGGTGCTGCGGACTCGAGGGCAGAGCTGGAGGGGCTGGAGTGGATGGGGCAGCGGGCAGGACGCCGGGCCTCACGGAGGCTCCGGGTCGTGGGGCGCAGCACGGTGCAAACTGAAGGGAAATACGTTTTCCATTCGCCGGGGCTCAGCGGAAAGAGTGTAAATTATAGCTGGTTCTCCAGGAAGATCTAACAGATTTACGGGGTCCGTCCGGAAAACCTCCAGCCGTCGTCCACGCAAGGAGAAGGGCGTGCGTGGCGTGCAGGCAACTGGGCGGCCAGGAGCGGGGGCTGCAGTGCACGTGCGTCAACCACAACGTCCCTGTCCCCGTCCGTGGGGGCGCTGGACGCCGTCGAGTGACAGTGTGCACTGGGTGGCCGGCACCTTTAAAGTGACCGGGCGCAGGGAGCAACGCATCTGCGTCAGGTCCCGCGTTAAGCCTGAACGTTCCCCCGCGGAAACTACGGTGCCGCTGCCCGAGCTCGCGGGGACCACGCGGTGGGTGCTGCGCGGACACCCCAGGGCCGGTCGGGCAACTGCGGAGAGGGTCCCCGTTCTGGGAGACCTGCAGCAAGGGGAAGCCCTGAGCACGTGCACCGAGCCCGGGCAGCCGTCCGCAGAGATCGGCGACGGACGGACGGGGCGAGAACTAGAAGCTGATCTCGGGGTTCCAGAAACTGCTGCGCCCGAGATCATCTTCAGTCAACGCCTCGGTCTGTCCCGTGACGTGGCTGGCTGCTTTCCGGACAGACCTCGTACTCTTCCTGTTTAACAGACAACATGTCGTGTGCAAATTTAAACTCCTAACGATCCCTAGGTGTGTCCTGCATGGCTGCCTACCACCCGCAGCACGACCAACACCGGAGTGGACGCGTGGCCTCACGTTCGCCATGCTCTGCTGCAGGAGCTTGCGGGCGTAGACCCCCTGGCCCTGGCCCATGGACACGGAGCGGGTCTCTATCTTCAGTCTCTTCCCCAGGGCCACGATGGCATCTGTGGGGTCAGAGCCCGTAGACAGGAGGCAGATGAGTGGGGTGCGTGCATCAGACTCCTCCCACGTCTTCTCCAAGTCCAGGGTGACCCCTTCGGCATAGCTTTCTCCCATGGAGTCCACGACGTACTTGCGGGCCTGCCAAAAACAGGACACGTGTCACCAAGGCTGGTTCCAACCCCTTGGTGTGTGTAACACAGGGTGGCTGTGCAGGTTATCGCAATGAGGTCCACAGTGAACCAGCCAGTTAAATAGGGCCGAGAAATGCTCTACTTCCTACGTTTTCATTGGGCAACCCTTTTATTACTGTCACTCCTCTGCAGGAATCTGAGCCGTTAGCAACTCCAAAAAAATAAAAAAGCTCTTTGTAGATTTTTTAGACTGACATGCCATAATTACTGCATCGTTATTACTATTAGGTGCACTCTTTTAATTAATACGTATTCTAATCACCCTGGAGAGAGTTGATTGTTGAATTTCACATATGAGGGAACTGAAACTCTGACTCGTGCCTCGGTCTCGCCACCAGGCAACTGAGGGGCCCCCGACGTGGGCGGTCACACGCAGACGGTACACTGAGGACCAGCCGATGCCGCCTGCGGGGGACGGGGCGTGAGTGTGCCTGCACCGTGGCAGACCTCCCGACGGGGGTCCCGAAACCGCATGTGGCTGGAAAGCACGGAAGGACTCGAACACGGGAACGAGGACTCCTGAGGAGGGGACGCTTGCCCAGAAGGGCTCCCTAGACCTGGGTTAAGACTTGTGCGCCCTCTAATTCCATTTCTTCTAGAATACACAGGACGGATTAGCATGGACAAGAATGACCCCAGGGGACCAGTTAGGAGCAGCCACGGCTGCTGTCAGCCTACCGGTGACAGGAGCCGGGATGAAGGCCACCAGGTTATAAAGGGGCGTGGAGGACAGAAATCTCAGCAACAGCCAAGGAAGGTGCTGCACGCAGACAGACCATGAAAAGGGAAGGAGGGAGGGAGGGAGAGACGGAGGGAAAGGAAAGCAGCAAGGGGACAACAGGGAGCCCCTGCACCCCTGCACGCCCTCCCGCATGGCCGCCGTCTGACCGCACGTCGGGGCAGAGTAAGAGCCGTGAACTGGAGACGCGGCGCCCGGGGCAGGGCGACCTGCATCCTCAGTCACAACACGCATTTCTCTTTCCTCCTTCAATCACCGAGTCCGGCTGTTTCCGTGGGTCCACGGTAGCGAGGTGGGTATGGAGACGGTCACCCCACGCGACTGTCCCGCAGGCGGACGCTGCCTACGTCCTAGTACGACCCCGCCGGCGTGACGCCGCGGGCTGGTGTGGAGAAGCCCCTGAAGTCCCCACGGCGCCGCGGGTCCGGGTTCGCCTTCTCGCCATCGACAACGCTCGACGCGCCTTTTTAGTGAGTAAACCTCCGTGACGGGGGGCCAGCAGATGCCAGGTCCGTGAAAGGACGGCTCTTTCGGGGGCAGGATGCACATGCGAACCACACACACAACGCACAGGATTTGGGGCCAACGGACTTCCTTGCATGGAGGGTTTTGACACCTTCTGGGAAAATGACTGCAGCCTTGGGGGTGCTTCCGGGTGGTCCATCTACGCCCCCCACCGCCACCCCGACTACCTTCCCACTCTTCCTACTTAAGAGAACATGGTTTTACTGCCAGCAAAGTGGAGCGGCCGTGTCATTCCTGAGTTAATATAAAAATGGTAACAGGCAAATAGCACTCCACCTCTCTGTCACACCTACCTGCCCACCTTAAAAACACAGTTTTCTCACTCACTCCTTTGGTGCCCTTTGGGCCGAAGAGGATTATTAAATCACCTAGCCCAAATCCGTGCCTCGGGACACTTACTTGTCCTTTGCTTTTCCGCTTTTCACATTGCATTGCCAGAAAATTACACAGAAGCCTATAGGAAACCTCACTGGGATCGACACCGTGTTTCGTTAAACTGAAAAGGACACTCTGCCTAAACACATTCTCCTTTCTTCTTAGCGGGTGCTCCCTCACCTGAGCCATGCTCCCTCACCTGAGCCATGGTCCTGTCAGGACACCAGGATCTAATGAGGAGGAGACGTCTGAAGCAGTCCAGCGATGTGTCGTAGGCGTTGGGCAGGGGTTCCTCCTCGGGGCTTTCCTTATCAAACCAGATTCTCCACATTTTCTCATTTCTTGATATCTGACAGCACAGGGGGAGAAGAAATGCATCAGGCCACGGAAAAACCTTCCAGTAACAGGTCACAGGTACTTGTCATCAAACCTTCTGCCCACTCCGGAAACATGGGAATGATAGATCCCTTGATTGTTATTTTTTTAATTTTCTATTCGAGTGCCCCCCAAGTTGGAGAATTTGCAATCAAATGGGATGTGCTCTGAAGGCGGTCTGCATCAACCCCAGCCTGTGGTGAGCCTCAGAAGTATGCAGAGCCCTGGGTTTTCTCGTTCCTTCTACGTCTTTGTGGTGACCAATCTGTAGAGGATGAAGCAATCAAGGAAAGCACGTCCCTGATTTTCGGGGAAGCTGATTTTTCTCCGTGAAGCCCCCTCAGGCTGAGGCATCGAGTCCCACTCACGTGTCTCCACTTCCTGGGACCACCTGGGCAACCACACAACAAAGGCACGTCATGGGTGCCTTTTATTGTTACTGAATGCTTTTGGCCAATACCCTACTAATTTATAGTCATTTGAAATATATCACATAATATCAACACCAAACAAGTCATCAGACACTCGCGTCCTTTCGGCTACTGATGAGGAGGAAAGGAACACAGCCCATTACCCTCGGGGGCTTCCAAGTCCAAGGCGCGTTACGTGGGTACGTGTCTCAACAACGGCACAAACAAATCACATCTGCGGACAAGTATCATCTTATGTTCTCTGGTACATGCCCTTTCATTGAAGCCCCAAGGTTATGTCCTAGCGGTCTAATCAAAGGAAAAACCATCCCGGGTTTATCTTTAGAAAGTATTATGTAAGAATAAAAAATAATAACATTTCAATCATGAAAGACTACATAATGAGAAGAAATTTCAGGAATAAGATAGAATTTCCGGACAATAACAATTTCAACAACAGATAATGGTCCAGGAAAGGTCATTAGGCATCTCCTGTGGGGGAACAAGCTAGAGTGAGTCCAAATCTCCCAAATGGAAGTTATTTAACCCCAAAGAATGGTTTGTACCCTAAGTTATGTGGCAACCATCAGCGGTGAGCCAAAACACAAAAATATCAGAACCTAAAAGCTTCTGATCAACTTAAACTGGAAAAGTCAAAACCAACCTTAGGACATTTTCTGGTTTATCTGTTGTTGTTTTTAAAGCAAAGGCCTTCAAGCTGTAGCTGACTGAAGCCACCCTGCTGTTAATGTGACGTCCCTCTGGTCATCTGATTTCCAAAAACCTATTTCCGGGCTTGTCCCAACTCAACTCTCTATATTCAATTCCCATGACTCCAATGTGCACACGACTCATCAGCAACTGGCTGGTGACGAAAGCACGACGTCGTCTAAAGACAGGAGCCCGGGCGTTCACAGGAGATTCATATCCGGATGCGCAGGCCAGGCAGTCTGACGGGCTGAGAAGGAGGGGGCGGACAAGGGCCAAGAAAGAGCGCCGAGCCCCGAGGGGCAGGCTGCTCACCTTTCTGTTCATCTCATCTCTAGAAGGAAGGCCAAAGCTCTGAAGTGTGTCTAGTTCTCTCACGGAACCGAATCTCTAGGTTTTTGCACTTGCGGGTCCCCACCCGGTGCCACTGGCACGCGACACTAGGCAGCATCAGTTAAACTTCCTGGGCAAATAACACCTGTCCGCAGGGCCATCTGTGGTGGGTGGCGCGTGCTGACCGGAGTGAGAGGGAGCCGTGAGGACAGTCAAGCACGGCCACTCCACAAGGGAGCACCGGCATCGAGAACGCTCTCTCTTCCACAGACACTGCAGCTGGTGATACATCACCAAGCTGCCCACGGCGACACTATTGGCACCGGTTACCTGATCGAGGATGTCTGAAAACTGCCTGAGTTTGCTGAGTTCCACCAAATTCAGCCAGGTCGTGTCCAGGATCCACTTGGATGGTTTGGGTGGACAAGCTTTAAGGTCCAACGAGGCGCCACCTTTAAAATTAAACATACAAATTGTCTGATTTTCCTTCTTGACTATGAAAGAATCCGCTTATCAAAACACTTGCTTAAACTATTTTAATTTCAATTATTTTACTACCTTGACAATTTTTTAAGCTCAGAAATATAAGTCATAGTGATGAACAAGCTTTGAAGTTCATCAAAATATAGGTGGTTTCACAAAAACATATTTAAGAAACATTAATACAGGTTTGGAGCCAAGCAGATACTCGATTATTTTCTCGTACCCCTGGGTCATGGTCTGGGACAAGACAGCTCAGGGTGAAGGACACAGCAGAGAGGGCCACTGAGTGAGCGGCTGTTGTCACAATTCCGGACTCCTCAATGACGGCACAGCTCATTCTCAGGAGAGAAATCTCTCTAGAAATGTCAGTAGCACTACGAGTGTTTGAAGATTCTCTGCCACAAACCAGCATATCGCTCATACCCATTCTGAGCGCGCCCAGGGGTCCTGTGCTGCATCACTTGCGTTTGGCCGATCTAACCACAGTGAACATTTCCACCAGGTACCGGCTCCTAACTTTTCGCAGGTGATTTACCCAAGCTCACGTAACTCTCACAGAACCATAAAACAAGTGGCACCTAAACAATGTTATTGCGATAGTCGGTGGTTACCTGGGGGTAAGGGAGGAGGGGTGCGAGAAGAGGGAGGGGGTGCGACAGGAGGGCGGGGGAGCCAAATAGATGGTGATGGAAGGAGAACTGACACTGGGTGGTGAGCACACAATGCAACACATGGACGATACACGGTAGAACTGTACACCTGGAACCTATGTTGTTCTTGTTAACCAGTGTCACCCCAATAAGTCTAACAATTAAAAAAAAGAAGAAATGATATTGTGGCCCATCTCAGACAAACTAAATGTGTGAACAATCCTATTTTAAGTCAAACACAGTTAGCAGGTGTTTTATGAAATAAAATATACAGTTTAATAAACAATACCTATTAAAGTATTTCAGGGAAAATGTGCTCCAAACATAATTCTTTAAAAAATATCACCAATGCATCTTTCCACCTTTAAAATCCCTTTTTGAATCGAGTAGATCATAAACAAATGATTATGTTGAAGATATTTACTGAGCCAATCTCTAACCCACTAAATTACTGGTGTTTGCCAAGTCCATCTTCGTATATTTCCAACAAGGTAAGTGTGGCCTTAAGCCAGTACAATGCAAATATTGGCTCCTAAAATCAAAAGAGATTGTTTCAACACCAAGGAGCAGCTAACGACCTAAGGACAGCAGCACTGTGTTGAAAAAAATGTCACATTAATTTCCACCAAAACTGTCCATTTTCCAACAAACTGAAAAGAAAAAGGTATTCCCCAGAGGGTTAGAAAGCAGTTCATTCCGGACAGGAAAGGGTGTCCCCTGCGGCCAGAGCACCAGTCAGTGTTCTGTAGAGACGAACACCTTGCCTGTCTCCAACGCGGACAATGGGCTGCAAAGAATGACTTTAATGCTCTGGATAATGTGGCACCAGATAAATGGGTTCCTGATGAATAAACAGCTCAGGTAGGAATAACTCAAAATAACTCCTCAAGATGATAGAGAATTATGCCATTCCCTTCGTTCTTCAACCCTTAATTAATGTACGCACACTTATAATAAAGACGTGAGCGCACTGGACACCACACGATCATAACGGACACACGTTAAGACGGGTCCTTTCCCGTCCTAGAGATGGGTAAGTTAAAAGACCGGTCTCAAAGCACGGGTGCTATCCAAATAACATTTTCCAACTAGGGATTTTAAAATCCCTCCAGAGGGAGGTGGCATCCTTGGGTAGCTGTCACCCACGTAACTGTCAAAGGGCAAGCTTCTGAAACTTCCATAAAGCAGTATGACAGACAGTTGTTGAGTGCCAAAGGGCCACAAAGAGCTGCCTAACCTCTGCAAGCCTCTGCCTAATTAAAATAAACTAAAATACAAAAGGTAACAGGACACTGCCCCTATCGCTTACTGCGCACATTCCATATGCCGGGGTTTATGTAAATTCGGCAATTCTCAATAATCCTCTTATGCAAATGTGAGTGTCCTTGTTTTATAGCTGAAGAGGCCGAAAGGCTAAGCGACCTGCTGGAGACGCTCAGCAGACGAGTGGGAAGCCACTGTTTCCCCTTAGAGACCCCCTAGCCCTGACTCCCATGTTGGTTCTCAGCTCGCCAAACGGTAGCGCATTTACGGCACTCCAGCCAGACAAGGTCACTCTGTGTTCAAGGTCATTTCCTCATGCCTGAACTAAGGGTGTCGGGAACAACTCTCCCCTCGGAAAGCTCCGTCAGCTAGAAGAGCAAGGACTCAGAAATCAGCAGCACGCGAAGGCTCCGGTGGGGGCCACTCGCGCCCCTGCCCATCTAGCTCACGTGGGTCTCTCCCCGTCACTCGGCTTCTATGTGCTCGGCTTTAGGAAACTTGGAAAATAAAGAGACCCGAGGAGTGAGGGTGCAAGGGACAATGAATTCAAGAGAGAGAGCGAGAACCTCCCTAAGTCATACATTTCTAAGTTCCAGTCTAACTGAATAAGTCTTCGTTGCTACTCTGCGATGGATATACATATGATACGTGTGAATATGAATCTGCGTGCACATACGTTTGAACATGAATATGCATTTGCATATGCATGAACATGAACCTGCATTTGCATACGTCTGAACATGAATCTGCATACATATGAAAATGAATATGCATTTGCATATGTATGGCCATGAACCTGCATTTGCATACGTGTGACTATGGACCTACCCACCATCCCAGCACCGCGTGTACTTTTCCACACCCCGTCCCTGCTGCCCCGCTCGGGGTCCTCTCCAAGTCCCTCCACAAATCCACTCTCAAGGTGAAGTCACGAAACGCCCTCCCCACCCCCCAGACAAAATTCCGTCCCATATCCGAAGGCTTTGTTTAGAAAGGCAGAGCAGATTAAAACCATCTCGACCCCCACCATCATTTCTGCGATGACTTTAAGTATCTATTGTCCAGAGAGTCAAAAATGTGACAGCAAATTCAGGTTTCCCAGCCTGCCCTGGGCTGTCGCATCCCAGGACACTGAGGACCCGCCTGTGAGCAACGCCACGGCACGCACAGAGCACGTGTCCACGGGACGGGGGTGCAGCCGCCCTGCCCCTCGGCTGGCCCACCTGCTCGCTCTGCTTGCCCCCCATCACACTGGCTTCCACCAGAGGCCCTGCTGTCGGCTCCTCTTCCTTCCACGCCCCCCATGAAGGTCCCCCAGGCCAGCGCCCTGCTCCCTCAGGCCTTTGCTCACTGTCCCCCCGTCAGGGAGGGCTACCGTCAGAGGCCCCATCACACACCGAGCGTAAGAACTTCCTCCCCGCCGCCGGAACACCCATCCCCCTTACCCTGCTGTTTTTTCCCATGGTGCCTACCAGCAGCTCACGTACTACGTCCTCACTTATTGTCATGTTGTACTTTCCTGTATCACCTCCTCCTCCCAAAACAATAGACAGTACACTCCCTGTTCACCCGAACTCAAGCAACTGACAAAATCTCAAGCAAGCGGCCAAAAAACTTTGCCTCTACGTACATGTATCGGCATCTGCCCATCCCCATGGTGCCGGTCCACTGAGGGTCTCCTGTGTATAAGTTCTACAGAAAGAAGATTCTTTTTGTGCTGTTCACTGACGAGTTCCGAGTACCGATTCTGTGCCCCAGCACACACAGTAGGTTCTCAATAAACATTTGTACAGTGAACAATCGAATAAAGTATCGCATGTAAATGCAATCCTCAGTGAGTGCAGAAGCAAGTCCTTCCCCGGACCCGCACTGCAACTGTACACCTGTACCTGCACGCGACGCTTCCTGCTCCCCTACTGACCTTTGACGAGGGTGAGAAACTCTTCATGCTTGATCCGGTTCCTCTGCAGGTCGATCTTCAGGGTGAGCAGCAAGGTGAACAGGAACTTGTGCTCTTCGTACAACCCCCGGGCGGCATACTTGTACACCGCGTAGGTCATGTGTTCGACGATGTTAGCGATTCTCTTGCTTGTGATTGGGCTCTTGGCAGACCTGGAGTAAAGATTCATTCAGGTTTATCCCACTGCCCTTTTCGACTGTCCAGACAAACAACGTCCTGAATGAAAAGCAAGGAACTTTGGAGTGCCGGTTCTTATTTTTCTACACGTCAAGGGCGAGCCTCCTAAAATAACAAGCATCCTCTCGACATGAGTCTCCCGCACCGTCTGACTCAGGTCTCCTGCGGGGCACGAGGAGTCACACACCTTGGGAATTGTCTTGTTTAACAGACAGGTGAAAGCGCAGAAAGCAATCAACGATGAATAATTGGTAGGGCTTCCTCTCGCTCTTCTCATGAGCCTAAAAATGACACCTGAGAATGATGTGCTAGCACACTAGTTGTTACACTAACTGCGGGTTCAGAAAAAAAATAACAAGACTCAGAAGCACAGGGAAAGGAAGTTATAAACAGGAAGTCATCATGCCAGCCCACAGGTGCAGGGTTCAGCTGGGCTTGCTGAGCACGGACGCACCTGGCTAAGGAGCGGTCGAACAGGCCGAGGAACTGGCGCAGCGAAGTCTGATACATGTCGTTCACCAGGCGCATCTCGGTGAGGAGGGAGTAGAGGATGCTGCCCCGGGTAGCGACTGGAAGACAAGAGCGAGGCTGCAGGGCAGCCGGGGCGGACACAAAGCGACTCCCGCGCAGACGGAAGGAAAGTAACAGGTTTTGTCGATGGGAGTCCAGAGTGACGTTCATCCCGTGCACTTGCTCCCTACAGGCTTTGGTAAGTAGTCTGTTTGTGTTTATTCAACGGTACTTTCCATTTCAGAACTTCTAGATCCCTTGCAAATACATTTTACTGGGATATGTGTGTGTGTGTGTGTGTGTGTGTGTTGTGTGTGTGTGTGTGTGTGTGTGTGTGTAGAAAAACAACTGAGGGAACAGAAAGGTTCTAACAGAGACGTCATTTGTAAGTGCCATGAACAAGCCGTGTCCACCCTTGGCCTCAACTGGGCGAAGCGAGGCCTCGCCAAGTGCCTGACCCTCGGCCAGGAGGCGATGATACGGCTTCAATTATCTTTTTCAGGAGACGTTACAGCTTACTAGGAGGCTGAATTCTTTCAGTAGCTGCCTTTGTCACCAATGACCAACACCAACTTCTCACCGGTGGGTGCGACGCAAAGGTGCCCCGGGAGCTGCCCTCCTGAGACGAAGACCGCAGACCAAACGCTGGCTTCCTGTGGCCAGACGACAAACCACAGGGAACAGCCCGAAACTCTGCACTAATGGCTCACATTCCACTCATTTCTGGTCAGATGTTCTTTGAGAACCCTCCCTTTTACTTCATAATTCACACGTAAGTTCACAGGAACCTTCAAAGAATTCCCCACGAACACAGACCATGAGCATCTAGAAAATGTCCATCGTGACACACCTTTTTCGTCTCAGGTCACTGACTAGCAACGCCACCCAGCGGGGACGGGCACCTCTCTCTGCCCAACGCCCGTGCCCCTTCCTCGGTTTCTCGAATCGTCATTTCTTGCTCGCCCCACTTCCCGGGGACTTTCATTACCAAACTCACCGGGTCGGTATTCCTCCCGCGCAGAGTTAATCTGAGTTTCTGTCTCGGCTGAAATTTCCAGTTTCTGCGTCACCTCCTCTGCCGTCTTTTTGGTGCTACTCAGCACGGCAATGAGACCCTCCTCTTCCACCAGGGACCCCTGGGTACTCGTCAGGCGGAAGAGCAAATTGTCTTCCAGCTCCTTCATCCTCCTTTTGTTTACAGTTACATCTTCCATCAGGCGAGTTCTTTCTCTCTCCAATTCCTGTTAATTTACAGAAGTACAGTGTCTCCCTTAATTCACAACGACTGTTGGGCCATTCCGTAAAAAGTTCACCTGCAGGTAATCCTATTGGACTGCAGAAACCACAGACGTTTGAAAAATAAGATGACAAGTTGGTACAAAATAGATGATACTTCAGCATTTCACGTATCAGCAGAAAAGCAGCATGAAGTAGCCACAAAGGAACTTCAGGGACAGAGAGCTTTCTGACCTTGCACTTGGAACGCTACGGACGCGGGCACAAGAGCACTCGTGGGCTGTCGAACGCAAAAACCACACCGTGTCGTGTGCGTCTTCCCGCCGAGCAGTGTTTCTTCTGTCCCCTCATACACAGCCACACCCCCCGCTGAGGCCTGGATTACTCCTGGACAGCTCTGACCATTCCCGTCTCCCTGCTGTGCCTTGTCTCTGCCATCACCCCTTTTTCTGCTCCTAGTCATTCACGGGACCTCCCCCAGCTATCTGGAAAGGTCCAAAATTCTCAGCACAGCTTACAAAACCTGCTGCAACCTACAGTTCCGATCTCGTCTCCACTTGAGAACTACGGGCTTGCGACAAAAATTAGGGCTCCGTGCTGCTTATAAAAACCATTATTAATAAAATAAATATATTTATTAGGAATATATACAATAAGGAGAAAACTATTCAATTCCTGATTTTAAAAACATTAAGTACAAGCTCAGACATTATTGAGGTGGTATGGTCAATTCAATACCATTGTTAACACTGATTAAATAAATACTTATTTTCGCAAAGGATTAAAATAAAGCTAAAAAGTACATTTCCCCCAAAGTTTAAAACTGATGAAATAATATATTCTAAAGCAGGGGTGTCCAATCTTTTGGCTTCTCTGGGCCACATTGGAAGAAGAATTGTCTTGGGCCACACGTAAAATACACTCACACTAATGATAGTTGATGAGCTAAAACAGAAAAAAGGTCACAAAAAACCTCATAATGTTTTAAGAACGTCACGAATTGTGTGGGGCCGCATTCGAAGCCGTCCTGGGCCGCCTGCGGCCTGCGGGCTGCAGGGTGGACACGCTTGCTGTAACGTGAACAGTACGACTTGAAGTCACATTCAGGATTACGAAAGCACACCGTGTGTTACATGGCACACAGGTGGCCAAACACTGGGGCAGGACAATAGCTATGGGGCAAACGTTACCTCTGAAAGCTCTTTGCTTTTCGTTCCAGGTTTCGAAATACAAAAGCTACTTTGGGATTAGGTTTTAGGCATATTCTGCTTGGTATTTAAACACAATTCTGTTGAACTATGACTTCAGTTACACCAATATATAAAAGGATAGTTCTTTTTCAAATCAATACAAGGTCAGACAATTAAATTCGTGAACTCATCCTAGAAAAAGTGTCACACACCTCACTGCTGAATGTCACTGCGGTCACCTTCGAAGGATCCCCGTGGGAAGCTGTGCACCGACACCAGCGCCTCGTCTACCCTTCAAAGCAACTTTGGAACTCTTTTTCTGGAATGGCCATCAGAGCTGTCATCGGACCCAAAATCTGACAATTAAGTTCGTGAACTCGCCACCAGGCGCGTCCGTTGGCAGCACCGTGCACACAGTTCGGTAAGGTGTCATAGCCAAGTTCAGCAGTGAGGTGTGCAGCACTTTTTCTAGGATGAGTTCGAATAATTAATTGTTCGACCTCGTATAAAGTGGCAAAATTAATCTAAATAATTTTGTCTGGAAGCATTTTCCCACGAAAGGAAAGATCTTCTACACACCTATGCACGCGCGCCCCCAGGGAGCAGTAAACACCGCGCTCCGTATTCCGCACGCCGAGGCTCCGGTGTAGACGTGGCACATGCACTGTGACGGTGTGACAAGGAATCCCAAAGTGAGGAAGAAAGGGCAGCAGTGATCGGTACCATTTCGTGAAACGTGCTAATTATTAACCGAATGGTCAAAAACTAAGTGGTCAACAGAGATGCAAAAGAAAAGGAACTTCCTGGTGTACGTTAACGACCTCTGACGACCGGCGTTCAGAGTGCTCGTTTCTAAGGTAACAGCCAGGTTTCATTCCTGACGACTGTCTCTCCGGGGCGCCTTGCTCTGGTAACTAAAATAGAAAGATTAAACAACAGAGCTCCGAAGATGTTTCTTTTTTCCCTCCACCAGCAGTGAGCTGGCAATGCCAATGTCTGTCTAGCGTCTTTATTAAATTCTTTCTCATGTCAGCTCCACCAAGTTCACGTCCAAAGGAATCGAATCGCCTCCGAGTACCTGTCGGTCATCCAGAACTCTGAGCAATGATGAGCCCTGAGGCCTTGAACTGTGTGGTCAGTGGAGGTCGTTAACCGAAACTGGTACTTTTCTCCTCACAGCACATCGTTCTCTTTGGGTGTCTGACTTGTTCTCTAGGATCAAGGTCAGCGTGAGCCTAAGGGATCAGTTTGTTTGTTTTTTTAAATAAATGTTGCTAAAGGGCCACTGGTTTGCCCTGTTTAAAATGGTCTCGATACATCGCCTTGCAGTGACAACATCTGGGGGTCTCAATCTACTCACAGGTACGTCCGTCAGGTCAGTCACTGAAGATGGCCTTGATGTGCACCTGAACTGCTCACGCATCTGAAACGGCTGCCTTGGAGCACACAGACACGTGTGAGGTCGGGGTGCACGTCCCCCTCCCCGGGCTCCTGCGCTCTGAGGTCTCCACGTGTCTCGGAGGCAACCCAGCCCGCGGGGCTGAAAGCTGCCGCAGCCGAGCCTTCACGCGACCAGATCCCGCGGGATGAGGCCCCTCGCTGCCCAGGACGCTGGGCAGCTGCTGAACTCACGGAATCAACAGCAAAACAAGTGGCCTTTCCCCTCCGCCGTGAGCTCCTCTTCAAGCTCCCTTCGCGGGAAGAGTCCGCCGACCCGCGACGGCACGGCGCTCCCTGGCGGAAGGGCCCGCCGTTAGCTTCAGCCCCACGGTGAAGGGACTTTCTTAGGAGCTTTCCAACACCAACTTCCTCACTGTGGATCTTCTCAGTTCCAGCAGCCCCCTCTGGGCTCTAAAACATTTTATATGATATTTTATGTTTACGATGACCCGAAGGGATCCTACTCAGAGAGCTGAATTGTCACTGAAGCCAAAGGAACCTCAGTTTTACAAAACGTTTTAGATCTGTGTCCCTACGGCACAGACACAGGCTCTTCTCGACTGAGTCACGAGATTACGGGAAGTGTCCCGAAGGCCGCGGAGACCCCCGCCGCCCCCTCCCAGGCTGGACAGACCCAGCAACATGAGCGGCTGCAGAAACAGGCACCTCCGCCCGGTCGCCGTGAGGCCCAGCAGCCCACTCCGCGTGCGTCCTTGCTTCCGAGAAAGCACAGGTAACGGGGTTGTACGGCAACGGGCTCAGGGTTAAGACGACCCTCTGGGACGGTAGGGGAAGGAGTGTCACGCTTCTGTGGCCACACGTGCTGCCAGAACTATTTCCGATCATGAGACGACAGTAAAGGCGTGATTTCTCCCGACATTCGACTTTCCCGGGAAGCAAGGGCGAGCCCGGCCCGGGCTGTTCCAAGTCTTTCCCAGGAGCTCAAAGCGCTCCCGTCCCCTCCCAGGCCTGCTGGCACGACTACAGCTCCGCGCCGTGGCTGCTTCGTCCCGCTGCAACCGAGAGCTGGCGGGCTAAGTTAGATTTTCCGAGGAGGCTCTAGTCACCCCGGCTGAACAGAAAGAAAACCAAGGACAAGGGATATTACTCAGACTGCCAGTGCTGATCCCCCCGAGGCCAGCGCTGCAGGTGACAGCAGAGCCAAAGACACGGGGGCGGATCCTGCCCCCCAGACATGACAGGCTCTGGGGCAAGACCCCCCCAGTCCTTCCTTCGCAGGGACGTGGCCGTGCGAACCGTCCGCAGCCGCGCGAACCGTCCGCAGCCGCTTAACTGAGGCTCCAGAAAGTCAACAAGCACCTGTTCTCAGGATGTCAGGACGTCAAGAATCAGTCTGTGGCAGGCACTTCGGCATCTGTCCCTGCCATGCTGCGGTCACCAACCTCATGAATTCTCAGGGAGAATTAAAGGCTCTTAAGAAACTAACAACTGCAGGGCCCTCCTGTGTATCTACGAGCGTGCGACGGTACGTTGGGCCTCCACTGTGGTACATCTCCGTTCCGTTAGACACGCCTGGACGTAACCGGTTCTGTGCGGTCAGGGGGTGTCTCCCCGCCGTCACCCCTGACCCTGCACACACAGATGCTGACGTTGTTCACACAGGGCACATCGACACGGCAGGGCGGTCAGGTGTTCGGTGCAAACAGCGTGCTGTGACTGAGTTCTTAACGGCGGGAAACGTTCCTCTAATTTTTTTGAAAGTTTTGGAAAAGAAGGTGAGCACTTCTTAAAGAAGTGCCCTTCAGATGATGGAACGTGGGTCCATCATGATGACCCCCAGAATGAAGGGCCGTCCATGGAATACCGCCGTCAGGTGTCACCTCAGCCGAAAAAATTCAAAACTCAGGCCTCGGCCGGGAAGGTCGTGTTGACTGTTTTGTGCTCTGAACTCTTCCATCTCGATGTGCCCTGGGTGGAAAGTGTCAGCACCTGCGTGTGCAAGGTCAGGCAGGATGGCGGGGAGACACCATGTGACCCCACAGAACCGGTTCCATCCAGATGTGTCTGTTGTAACAAAAAATATTACAGCGGAGGCAACAGTTATCAGCCCGCCCTCGTACTATACATTAAAAAATAAGGAGAAAAGATTCATAAAATAAGGAAATGGGGGAAGAGAGGGAGAAAGAGGTGAATACATGCACGGGCTAGACGAGCAAGCACGATACAACACTCACAAAGGGTAAAAACCACGGGAGAGACGGACTCCAAGACCGTGCCAATCGTTTTCACCTAAATAAATCTTTAGGTCACGTACAAGGGAGCCATAAAGCAAACCAGGCTTTTCACCGCCACTGACTCGAGAAGAAAATCAATACCAACTTTCAGGGTCCGTCCGGTTTCACTGAAGCAGCCCATTAAAACTCTCCGGATTTCTTTGGTTAAGACTCGCCTGTCCCCTAGAGGAAATGCTGACTCAGAACTAGGAAGTTTCTAAATGACTGGCCATTTTTCATTGAGCATGAAGTAACCCATGAAATAAAAGTGGAGAAAACAGGTCTGGAGTTATGCTGCTAGAACATAATTAAGGCAGGAGCCGACAGCAGGTGCTCAGTGAAACCCTGAGGTCACCAACTTCCATCTTCTCACAACGTACACAGACTTCTCTCAGATTACACGTGAGAACTGGCAATGTTGAGTGTTAACGAGGAATAATATTTTAATTTTATATTCCAAAAGCATAATCATGAATCGAATGAAAGAAAAAGTTCACAGGTAATAGAACTCACAGTAGAACAACCTCTTCAGGAAAAATAAAGTAAAATAAAACCAGAATATGCGGAAAACGAGACTGATATTCTCATAGTTACATCATTAGCCTATATAAAGTCAGTTGATGACACATGTGATTTATGAGATGCAAATGACACATACTGAGAAGATAATTGGCCAGTAGTTACCTAAGACCCTTGGGAATTAACAATGGAAAAAAATAGGAATACAACGGGGCCAAAACTCTATCCCATTTCAACTTTTATCATATTGTTTCCATCAATGAAAGAATCAGAACACAGTGCAGAAAAGGAAGCGGCCATCGTCACGCACCTGCTTCTCGGTGAGAATGACTCTCCCCAGTAACTGATCTTCCAGGCCTTTCATGGTGACAGTGAAGTCAATGATGGAGGTTCGAGCACTGATCTCAGGGGTGTAGGCTGGGCTGGGCAGCTTGGTGGTGATGTAGAGTCTGAAACCTTCCATCACGTCTACTTCCTTGTCACCGACTTTGACCTTTTGTATAGAAAGAAAATGGCACGTCATAAAGCAGAGATACACCTGCCTGTGTCTTTTTGTATCAGATCAGACTTGCTTTAAACAATTAGGTACCCTGAGATAATGTATGCTAAAGAAGAAACAGTCACACGCATTCGCAGGGCTTCAAGCCGGAAGGGAGGGAGGGAGGGAGGGAGGGAGGGAGGGAAGTTAGTTACAGTAAACGGGCACCCATGGGGATTGGTAGATGCCGGATAAACGTAGTTTCCGGTTGCTTGAGAGTTACTACTAAAAATGGGCCTAACTAATACTACACCCCATACTATACCATACCATACCATACCATACACTCTGTATTGCCTTGATATTAATATTGAAATAGAGTAATTAAAAACAAATTAAGATAAATAACGACAAACTTAATATAGCACAGTTTTATCATAAAAACAGCTTTGTGAATGCAGTGTGCAATTTTACTTAAATAATGGTCGATAAACTTTTCAACTTAATGAACTTCACTAACATGATGTTTCTAACTTCAAGAAACAGAAAAAATAAAAGCACACACATGCACACTTAATACTGTCACAGTGGGCGAAGTTTCCTGGGTACGCATGGCCTCAGGGCCATCAGGACCCGATGACGTAGCCAGCACAGGATGGGGAGAAGTGGATGGGGGTGGGTTTGGGTCCACACAGGTGACACTGTGCTGACAAATCTGCGTGCAGCTTTCTTGAAAAATGAACGAACCTCAGCTTGCCGTGAGGCCCTGCGCCTCTCACGCGGCATCGGGTTTTGCCTGATGGGCAGCTGAGCACCAAGTTTAAGCTTACATTTCTGCCAGAAATTGATTTTATTTTAGTTTTTATTTAAAGTATTTTTTTGCTGGTTGCTTGAGTTCCAGTTAACGGAGAGTCCAAGTCCACCGTAGTTAGTTCAGTCAACATATACCACGCGGTACATACAGAATTTATCAGCACGATTGTGACCACACTGCAGAAGTGACATGGAGTCCCCACATGAACTCTGGTTCACACATCAAGGCTGACGGTATCACACGTGAACCAAAGGGGGCACGAAGAGCTTTACTTCTCTCTCAGTGAGGATTTCCGGTGAGATGACGGAGGCCCCCAGGCGGCTCCAAAACAATCACGTGAGAGAGCAGGAGGGGCGGCTGTTTCAGGGTTTTGGGGTGGTTAGGGGGTGGGGCTGGGATGACGGCCCCCACACATGGGCCTGGCCAGGGGGCTTCCTGGTTTGCCTTTCCCACCAGTGCCAAAGGAGGGACTCCCCAGGTTTTCATAACTGCTGGCCCAGGTTTGAGATACAGGGAAGAGGGGCAGATTTTCCCAAAAAGGCCACCCCGGAGCACTTCAGTCCCAATTCAGGAAGTGCAGAAGGGTAAAGCGACGCCTCCTGCCACTGCCTCAAATTTGAGTCGCAGCCTATTGAGAAAACGTCACCTGCGTCACACAGAGCTGGCTCATGGGAAATGTTCTGCACGTGCACCAGCACCTTTAACCTACCTTAAAGGTAGACCCAGTCTTGATGAAGTTTCTCTCCAGCACATTATCCAGGGCTGGGTCTAGTTCCTCCCCAACGTCTTCGATCAGCAAGGGCCTTCCAAGAGAGAGGCTGTCCTCCAGGTGGTTTCTGAAGTACTTGTGATTCAGAGAAGTGACCTAGAGACCAGATCAAACGCTGCTCTTGACCAAGGGTCTCGGGGCGGGACACACAGACAAGTGACAGGCAGTGGCGCCTACGCACTCTCACACGCGGCCGGCGCAGGGCAGCTGGCACCTCGCTGCAACCACACTTGCTGAGGCGGCTCGGGAAGCTCGCATTGCTTCCACTCTTCTCCTTAGCAAACCTTCCAAACCTTCGTTCCATTTTTAAATTGTTTTATTCAGTTTGCTGGGGTGACACTGGTTAGTAAAACTATGAGGTCTCGAGTGTACAATTCTGTAATACATCGTCTGTGTGCTCACCACCCAGAGTCAGCTCTCCTTCCGTCACCACGTACAAGGGGTGTCTGGGGAAAAACCCAGCCATCGATGCCTCTGTTTGTCACACTGCATGGCTGGAGACTTTCCGGACAGCCCTCGTGTCTGACCCCCTTTACCCGGCTCTACCACTCGCCTCCCCCTTCCCCTCCGATAACCGCTATACTACGGCCTGTGTCTGTGGGTTTCTGTTTGTTTGACTGTCTGGTTCGTTTGCTGCTGCTTTCAGTTGCCCAGCCCCTTCCCTGGGTAGGACGTGAAGGCTGCATATGGCACTGCCGTCTTTTCCTCGCCACCACCACATCGGTGACAAAGAATCACGAAATAATTTTAAAGTGTCCCAATAAAGTGCTGACACTCCACGTGACACAGCTCTACCCTGCTGTTTATCAGAGCGCCTTAGACTCCTAACAGAAGAGTCTGAAACCTTTGAAAGGTGACATTAATAAGTACGGGCACGAATACAAATCATGCCATGTTTAGAAATCATGCCTACACAGTACTATCTGAAACTATTTCTAAATATCAGATATTCCTTTATTCCCAGATACTTGTTGATCTGAGGCAACAGCACCTGCCCAACGGAGCACACAGACACTCACGCAGCAGTTACCTGGAGCTCATTTTGGCTTTCTTTATTTTTAATCCACATCTTGCCCTGAGTCTGTGGATCGATTAACAAAGGATAGCGAGATGCCTTCGTGACAATAATCCCATTCTGAATGGACAGGTCGTCGTTGGGCAGGCCTTGGAGGTTCCATTCACTAATAGTAGGAGCGTCAATCAACATCTCACTGAGGTTCAGGCTGTCCCCAAACGGAATTTTCCGGGCTTTCATTTCCTTCTGCCAGTCATGTAATAGCAGATCGCGAAATTCTTGGTTAAATGGACCAGAGTAAGACAGAAAAGCCGTGGCCAAGAGCACATCCCCTGAAATGGAAGACGAAACACCCCTGAAATACTTGATGATCAGCCTTGTAATTGTACGTAATATTAAAAGTGAAAAAGATAACCATTCTTTCAAACTCAATTCCAGAGATCAAATTGTAGCCCCATGTTGCCGTCCTGGTGAAGAAGCAGCAGCTCAGTTCCCCGTGAAACAGGGCCCAAATGGTCCACCAAGGGCTGGCCGCGGACAGTCACACACTGGGCACTCTGACTCTTGTTGGGTGTGAGAGCATGACTTCTGAGTGTAAGATACAAACATCTCAGAGGACAGAAACTCCGTTCAAAGGGACCTTGATCAACACCATCATTCACTCACAGGGGCATTCAAAAGTGACCTGACATCTGACCCCTTCACCCTTTCCTATGAAGGAGGTCAAGATATGGTGACAGACAGAGAACTGCCTCGGGGTGGAGACCCCACAACGCAATACACAGATGATCTACACTCGAAACCTATATAATTGTATTCACCTATGTCATCCCAATAAATTTATTTTTAAACGTGACGGGTAATAAAAGGTTTAATGGTCATCAACACATTTAATAAGGATTGCATAGGTGCCAGACTAATAGTCATCCTTCTGCAATAGCTGGAAACAGACAGACACACACACACACAGAGAAAGAGAGAGAAAACTTAAGTCATCGAGGGCTGATTTTGATTCTGATTAAAGCTTAAATCTGCTGACTATCACAGTCGACACGTAGTCTCATAATCGAGCACTCTGCGTACCGACGAGTCTTTTAATTTGTGCGGCAAACTCCTGACTCTGCACGGTCCACCTTTCTTTTTCTCCTGCCAAGCCACCGATGAGCACGGAGGCAGTCTGCATCTTACATCTGCATCGCTCCGCATCTTCAAGCAAGGTCTGGAAAAGGTCACAACCAGGAGGAAACGTTTGTTCAGGTAAAGATCGCCTCAGACTCAAACACACAATACACAACACTGAATTATCTGCCGTTTATTTCACAGGAAGCGTAAGACTCCGTGGGCCAGGGTCAGCCAGGGCCTGCCGCGATGGAACCTGGATGGGGCCCTGAGCCGATGGGTCAGGCCCTCCCCAAATGCTAATGACCAAGAGAGCACGGAGGGGTGCATCATGTATGATTCCCTTACAGAGAAAAACAGAGATAAAATGCAAGCATCCATGCTAATATGACACAGCACAAATATATAAAGGAATACGTATCCCTATTTAAAAATCAGACAATTTTCTCAGGTTAAAGTTCTAGCATCGGCGTCGCTCTAGCCAGCACCTGCTTTCCTTCTAGGTAAAGCGTGAGAGTATCTTCGGGTTGTGCTGTTCTAAATTTAATTCACAAACTGCAGACACACCTGACGCTGCCACTCCCATGCCAACAAAAGACCTTGAACCTGACTTCCAAAGATTGCTGCTCAGTGCTTCGGTGGTGAAAAAAAATGGTTCTGTTTCTCTATTTTAAGAAACAACTGCTAATTGTACTTGTAAACTAATTTATACTATTTTTACTAATGAAATAGTAATAGATATGGACAAAGATTTAGCTACTTGACTACTCACTGCAAGTTGAGATATAATATTTACATATATTTATGTAACATATATATATATATTTTTTTTAGCATATATACATACTGCATATCTAACAACATGGGATTATTTAAATAGATGGTGGTATATCATGAATAGGAATACTCTGAAGTCATTAAAAATTTATAAAAATTTTTATAGCCAAAAAAGCTGATCTAGCATTGTTCAAATTTCAATTTATAAAGCAGTATGTAGCGAATATGTTATAGTTTTAAATGGATTTTAAAATATGTGTAAATCGAGGTGTATATTCAGCTAGGAAATAATAAAGAGAAAAATACTTCCAGTGCTCATCTCCAGGGTTACCTCTGTGCCTGTTTCTATAAGGAACGTGAATTGCTTTGGTGATAGTAACACAGGACAGTGTGTCTCAAGAGCAAGATGCTTATTCCAGTTTGTTCTGGTCTTTCCTGCCCCCGGGGTTCATGCAGAGAACCTCAGAGTGCGGCCGGGAGGCGCGCCCTGAAGGCTGTGGCACCCACACGTGTTTGCTCCTCTGCAAGAGGAGAGATGCCTGCTCGCGGGGGTGACGCGGCATCACTGACTTCGGCCTACCTCTGAAACAAACGTTTCATGTAAAAGGTACCGTTACCGTTCGCCTGTCTTCCTCAGAGCCCCCATCCCCAGTCCCGAGTGGCCCGCTGAGCAAATGTCCTGGGCCCGCCTCCCTGGCTTTGCTTCCTGGACGCCCGGGCTCCTCCTTCTGTGGAGTGGGATATGGGGAGGGGCCAGGAGCAGACCCCTGATCATAAAGAGGGGTGGTCAGATACTCCCCTGGAGCCTGGCTGGGAGCTGTGCCCAATCTCCTGGGTTCCAGTAGTGCCCCTCCCACCCAGTGCCCCCGGAGAGGGACTAGGGACGTGGCTCCCACACACAGGTCCTATGCAGACAGAAGCAGGACACACACTGCTACGGGAACCACGCAGGCCGAGGCCGTGAGGTTACTGGTGCTGAACATGATCCACTGTAGACTCGAGGCCCTGCCGCTGCCTTCTGGACCCTGCTGGAGCCCGACAGAGGGACAGGGAGCAATAGCAAAGTGACTAAAGGTCAGGTTCATTCCAGTACGTCAATGGCAGGCAGATGCACACCCAGATTTTGGTTTCTTGATTTAAAAAGCCTGACATTTGTTCAAACCCGAGTTTTGAAGTCAGAGCCATAGCCTCACAGTAGCAGCTCTGTGTGCTCCCGTGACCGTTGACTTTAACGGGAGATGCTTGAAAACGAAACAGCTCACTGGCTGAGCGACGGCAAAAACGTGAAACCTAGAACGTGACCAAATGAGGCCGTAAAGGATTTTCCCATACTCAGGGGCGTGAGCTCCCCGATGGAAGTGCGTGGCCAGGAGACAAAAATTAGCAGGCCTTTGTCCCCGTCTCCAAAGCACTCTTTGCAGCCGCCACCTTAATTCTCTCTATATATATCCTAAGGGAATGCCATGGGCACAAGTGACAAGCCC
>PVJL010007696.1:0-74952 GCA_004026885.1 Lyroderma lyra | reverse complement strand
GGGAGGGGGTGGGAGAGGAGGGGGGGAAGCTAAATATAAGGTGATGGAAGGAGAAGTCACATTAGGTGGTGAACTTATTATACAACAAGTTGACAATGCACTGTAGAATTATATGCCTGAAACCTATGTAATCCTTGCTAACAGATGTCACCCCAATAAGTCTAACAATAAAAATGAATTAAAAAAAAAAAAAAGAAAGAAACAAAAACAAATAAAAACAAACAAAGAAATAAGTAATGGCCACAGGAAATCCTCACATATTGATCATCACTCTAAAGGTTAATGAACTGAACTCACCAATAAAAAGACACAGAGTAGCAGACTGGATTAAAAAACAGAACCCATCCATATGCTGTCTCCAAGAAACACATCTCAGCTATGAGGACAAACACAGACTCAGAGTGAAAGGATGGGAAACAATACTTCAAACAAATGGTAACCACAGAAAAGTAGGAGTTGCCATACTGATATCTAATGAAATAAACTTCAGGATAGAAAAGATAGTAAAAGACAAGGATGGATATTACATAATGATAAAAGGCACAATACAACAACAAGATTTGACACTAATTAATATATATGCTCCCAACCAGGATGCACCAAAATATACAAAGAAACTACTAACAGATTTGAAAGGAAAAACTGATGAACATACAATCATTGTGGGAGACTTAAACACCCTGCTAACAGCCATTATCATCCAAACAGAAAATAAATAAGGAAACATCAGCTATAAATGACACATTACAGCCATTGGACACTTCATCCATCAAAAAGAGACTATTCCTTCTTTCCTAGTGCACATGGAACATTCTCAAGAATAGACCATATGCTGGGACACAAAAGTAGCCTCAGCAAATTCAAGCACATTGAAATCATACCAAGTGCATTCTCAGATCACAAAGTTTTGAAATTGGAAATCAACTGTAAAAGGAAAGCAGAGAAAAACACATATACATGGAGATTAAATAACAGCTTATTTAAAAAGGACTGGATAAAAGAACAAATAAAAGATGAGATTAAAAAATATATAGAAACTAATGACAATGAAAATACAATGTATCAGATTTATTGGGACACAACGAAAGTGGTAATAAGAGGGAAATTTATATCACTACAGACCTATCTTAAGAAACAAGAAAAATCACAAATAAACATCTTAACATCCCATCTTAAAGAACTAGAAAAGGAAGAGCAGACAAAACCCAAAGACAGCAGAAGGAAAGAAATAATAAAAATTCAAGCAGAGCTAAACCAGTCAGAGAATAGAAGGACAATAGAAAACATTAATATTACGAAGAGCTGGTTCTTTGAGAAAGTCAACAAAATTGACAAACCCCTGGCGAGATTAATCAAAGGACGAAAAGAAAGGACACAAATATCCAAAATTAGAAATGAAAGGGGAGAAATTACCACTGATATCACAGAAATACAAAGGATTATAAGAAAATATTATGAAGGACTTTATGCCACAAAATTTAACAACCCAGAAGAAATGGACAAGTTTCTAGAAACTTATAGCTTACCCAGACTGAACCAAGAAGAACTGGATAATCTAAATAGACCAATCAATAGTGAAGAGATTGAAATGACTATCCATAATCTCCCTAAAGGCAAAAGCCCTGGACCAGATTGTTTCACCAACGAGTTCTACCAAGCATTCAAAGAAGAATTAATGCCTATCCTCCTCCAACTCTTCCAAAAAATTGAAGAGGAAGCAATACTTCCTAACTCATTCTATGAGGCCAACATTACTCTAATACCAAAGCCTGGCAAAGACAACACAAAAAAAGAAAACTATAGACCAATATCTCTGATGAACACAGATGCAAAAATCCTAAACAAAATATTAGCAAACAGAATACAACAATGCATCAAAAAGATCATACATCATGATCAAGTGGGATTCATTCCAGGATCACAAGGACGGTTCAACATACGAAAATCAATCAATGTGATACACCACATAAACAAAATCAAAGATTAAGACCATATGGTCATTTCAATTGATGCAGAAAAAACTTTCGACAAGATACAACTTTCATTTATGATCAAAACACTAAATAACATAGGTATAGAAGGAAAGTATCTCAACCTAATAAAGGCCATCTATGACGGGCCCTCGGCTAACATCATACTGAATGGGGAAAAGCTGAAGCCTATTCCCCTAAAATTAGGAACAAGACAGGCATTCCCCTGGTCACCACTATTTAATATAGTACTGGAAGTTCTAGCCACAGCAATCAGGCAAGAGAAAGGAATCAAAGTTATCCAAAAATGGGAAAGAAGAGGTCAAATTGTCACTTTTGGAGATGACATGATCCTTTATATAAAAATTTCCAAAGATTCCACCAGGAAACTATTAGAAACAATTAACGAATATACTAAAATAGCAGGGTACAAAATCAATGTAAAAAAATCACAGCATTTCTACGTACAAACAACGAATCCACAGAAAAAGAAATAAAGGAGTCAATTCCCTTTGCTATCATAAAAATAGAATGAAATACCTGGGAATTAACTTAACAAAGAACGTGACAGACATACACAGAAAACTATAAGACACTTTTGAAAGAAATTGAAAGAGACTTTAAGAGGTGGAAAAATATCCCCTGTTCATGGATAGGAAGACTTAACATTGTTAAAATGGCCATTCTGCCCAAAGCACTCTACAGATTTAATGCAATACCCATCAAAATCCCACAATCATACTTTCATGAAATAGATAAAAGAATTAGTATATTTATATGGAACCATAAAAGACTTTGAATTGCCAAAGCAACACTACATAAAAAGAATAAGCCTGGTGGCATTACATTTCCTGACTTCAATTTATATTACAAAGCATCAATAGTAAAAACAGCTTGGTACTGGCAGAAGAACAGAAATATAGACCAATGGAATAGAACTGAAAACCCAGAAATAAACCCACAAATTTCTGGACAAATAATTTTCAATAAACAGCAAAAAACATACAATGGGGAAAAGACAGCCTCTTTAGTAGGTGGTGCTGGGAAAACTGGAAAAACATATGCAAAAGAATGAACCTGAGCTGCGAACTCTCTCCATATACAAAAATTAACTCAAAATGGATTAAAGACTTTCATATCAGACCTGCAACAATAAACTGTATAGAAGAAGACATTGGTACTAAACTTATAGACCTAAGACTCAAGGAAGACTTCATGAACCTGACCTCAAAGGCAAGGGAAGTAAAAGCAAAAATAAATGAATGGGAGTATATCAAACTAAAAAGCTTCTGCACAGCAAAAGAAACCATCAACATGGCAAAAAGACAGCCAACTGAATGAGAGAAAACATTTGCAAATAACGCATCAGATAATGGTCTAATATCTAAAATATATAAAGAACTAATATGACTTAACAACACAAAACCAAACAACCCAATTAAAAAGTGGCAGAAGAACTAAACAGACACTTCTCCCACGAAGAAATACAAATGGCCAGCAGACATATGAAAAAATGCTCATCCTCATTAGCTATCAGGGAAATACAAATCAAAACCACAATGAGATACCACCTCACACCTGTGAGAATGGTTATTATCAACAAGACAAGGAATAACAAGTGCTGGAGAGGATGTGGAGAAAAAGGAACTCTGGTACACTGCTAGTGGGAGTGCAAACTGGTACAACCACTGTGGAAGGCAGTGTGGAGGTTCCTCAGAAAATTGGGAATGAAGTTACCATTTGACCCAGCAATCCCCCTTCTGGGAATCTACCCCCAAATCTTAAAAACCTATGTTCGCAAAGACTTATGTACCCCAATGTTCATTGTAGCACTGTTTACAGTGGTCAAAACATGGAAACAACCAAAGTGCCCTGAGACAGATGACTGGATAAAGAAGCTGTGCTACATATACACTATGGAATGCTACTCAGTTATAAGAAAAGATGAAATATTGCCATTTGCAACAAAATGGATGGACCTGGAGATCATCATGCTTAGCAAAATAAGCCAGACAGTAAAAACAAAGAACTGTATGACTTCACTCATATGCGGAATATAAAACTGAAAGCAACAAAGAGAAATGTACAAACAAACAAATAACCCATGGACACAATCAATAGTTTAATGTTTATTTGGGGATGAGTGGGTTAGGGAGGGGAGAAAGGGGAGGGGGTGGGAGAGGAGGGAAAGGAAGCTTAATATAAGGTGATGGAAAGAGAACTCACACTGGGTGGTGAACTTATTATACAACAAATTGACAATGCACTGTAGAATTGTATGCCTGAAACCTATGTAATCCTTGCTAACAAATGTCACCCCAATAAGTCTAACAATAAAAATGAATTTAAAAAAATAATTAAAAAATGCTAAAATTCCTTTATAATACAAAAAACCAGCACCTACATATAAACACATAAAAATTTGAACTAACAAAATTAAAATGAAAGATTTTTTTCCATAAAAGCTTGGGCCAAAAATGTGGGTGCACATTATACATGGAAGCACATAATACATGGCAAAATATGGTAATTACCACCATCCCAATGACTCACTTGCAGGGACTTATGCTTCCTAATCTTGCACCTTTAGGCTTTGTGAGCCATCAGGCCAAAAGACCAGCATTGAAGAAAATGTGTCACCATACAGGTAGGCATAATTGGTCTCATCGCTAAGAAAAGGTAGGGAAATACTATACAACAGAAGCCGTGAGCTACAATTCTGTTGTTCTGATGATTGACTGGGTTGGCATTTTTAGGCTTCATCCTGTACAATTTTGATGATAAATGAACAAATGAAGTAGCCACAGCCTGAAAAGACCATGCTGACCAAGGATTCAGGCCTTCATGGGTAAGAACTTGGTCACTCCACCAGTAAGCCAAATAGATGAGCAGAGGTAATAACTAAGAGTGAAGGGAATCTAGAATGGGCAGTAGAGATAGGAGACAGTGATTATCAGTTGTGACCTTAAGACCAGATGCAGCCGTGGGGACTATATTCCATTAGACCAACGCTTTTTATAAATTTTCTCAGGAAATAAGGTCAACCAAAATCCCCAAGAAGCTGTTTGTAGATGGGGTAAATACAATATAAGTAAGTGTGTCTGAGCGGCACAGTGGGTGCTCAGTAGTGACTCGGGGCTCTGTGACAGGCCAACTACACTTCTCCTTGAAGACCAATTAGAAGGCAATATGAACCTTGTCAATTATTTACGTGAACATATGGAGACAACTTTTCTTATCTCGGCTTAATCTAGTCTGAGAATTGCATTTATGGGACAGGGGCCAACATTTGCTGAGTACCTACTGTGCACTAAGCACTGAGTGAAGCAACTCTACAAACTATTCTCTCAGTTACACTGGGAGTTGGGCATTGTTATCAAGCATTTATAGGTAAGGACATGGAATTTGGGTAATTTTAGTAAATCACCCAACATCTCTATACTGAGGAATACCAGCCTTAATTTCTCATCTGTCTGGTCTGAAGCCTGTATTGCCTAACATACAATTTAGGCAGAAAAGTAAGACAAAGTGAGTATTGAAAAGCTAGGTTTTTTGTTTTGTTTTGTTTTGTTTTGTTTTATCCATGGACCTAGTACTTTCTCAAAATTTCTTTGCTGAAATGCATTTGCTTTGTCTATCTTAGGAATCAAAGGTGGTTTTGCAGCATCTCTCTAGAAGGGATGTGTTCACAGATGGTACATAGATTTCTTAGCCAAGAGTTCTTAAATATTATGTGAATATATTCCCCTGAGGAATTAACCATGCATGCTGGGTCTTCATGCCTCAGACTACATGCACACCTGCACACACAAAACTCACACTCTGCCCCTCATGTTCTTACACACAGATGTACACTTTCTCCCATTCTCTACCACATGCTCACATTCATACCACACCTGTTACTGCCTCTCAACAAAGGCAGATTGGTACTGTGAAAGCAGCAACTCAGAAGGAAAACATAAAGCATATAGAGGGAATGGCAGAGGGAAGTTCTTAAGCAAATAAATAACACAACTTGTCTCATGAATTTTCCCTTTTTCCCTTGGGGGAAAGATGAAGTAAAGGGACCTAGTGACTACATGCCCCAGTCTTCTTGCCAATTTGTTTGTTTCCAATTTTAATGGAGCAAAGTAGCCCTTTCCTAAGGCTGTCCAGTCCATGACGCAGGGAAACAGAACTTCAGTTGCTAAAGGAACTGAATATGATGCTGCAGATTCTTTTATAAGCTTAACTTCAAGTCCCAAATAATTATGTCAATTTGGTACCAATTCATATAATTTTTCAACTATACTCTTAGCTAAACCGTATGTCTTTGTAAATGTACAAGTTGGCATATCAATAAAATATTTTTTTAATTATCCCACAGAGTAGAAAATAGCATGATGAATCCTGTAGGAAACTTTCTAGTTGTTCACAAACATGTCTTGAAAAATCCAATTGCTTGATGTTAGACACTCAATTCAAAACTGAATAGTTAGCAGGGTTTTACTTCCATTTTCTTTTGGCTATCCTTCTCATAGAGAAGAGAGAAAAATCAGCAAAATAAATAAAATCAGATAAGATGGCCCGTAAAGAGGTGAGAATGATGGAGTTGCTGGAAATGAGATTTTAGTGATTATTTTCACAGATCCCTCATTCAATAAAGACACAAGAGACCGAGAAAGATTGCTTGAGATAGCTCTCCAGGGTCAGCAGCTAGCAACAGAGGAATAGAGCAGGGCTCTGATCCCATATCCAGTATATGTTCCACTACATTACCCTGCCCAGAGGAAAAATGTTAAAGAGGGTAAAAAGGAAGCATGAAAATTTTCCCACAAGAGTAATCTATCCATGAGACAACATTAAAAACAAATGTTACATTGATACCATCTTCAAAACAATCCCCGTTTCCTGGGATCCATGTAGTTGTGACTATTTGGAATAAGTTTGGGGAACTCCAGTGCTCCAAAGTGGATTGGATGGTGCAATGTTTTGCATTACATGGTCCCTAACCCAATTCTGGGGAGTATCTTGGGCACCAAGAGAGCTAAAAGCCAACATTTAGTATTTCTGTCTCAAATTTCACTTAAAGGATCCATGAGTATCTTGTTTTCTAATTCCATTTCTCATAAAATAAGCCAACATCTGCCTTTTGTTATTTCTAACCCTCATTGTTTTTGAAACACTCATAGTACATTTTAAGTAAAACTGCCATTACAGCAAATGGCAGTACCTGTGCACAGTAATACTGTTGGCAGGAGACTCAAACCCTCCTTCTCTCCTTGTCATCCATACACCCATGGGTTTATAAGCACCCAAGGGGCAGGATACTTCATGAGGCTATATGTAGCTTTTGCCCCAAAGGTGGGACTTCAAAATCTCTGGAAATGATGGAAAAGAAATAGTCAAGCAGGTAATTTGTAATGGGGCGGAGGGCAGTTTACAGGCTTAAGTGGGGACAAGTGTGAGAGCCTCTTCACCTTTCCTTTCACACATGGCCAAATTTGTTATTCTTTCTTTCTAACTTCCATTTTTATAAGGGACTATAAGAAGACACACAAGAAAAGCTATTGACATATGTTTTGGGGTAGTGCACTAACAGAAAAGTAAAACTAAAGTCGTTCAAAGATGATCTGGAACAAGTTTTCCCACATCTCACTGCTGCAAGGAGGCCAGAAGGCAATTCTTCAAAGAAGGAGAAAAGGGAGGGTTTGTTCTGTTCTGGTCACATGAAAATGGACGAGGGAATTAGGAGATGGGGAGGAGGACTTCTAGTCATGATTCTTCACCAAGCGCTTGATTAATCTTTCTGAGATATAACACAGGGTCCCTATTATGAAGAAGTTCATTTAGGTCACATTTTTATCCATATTTTTTTTTACTAAAATCAACTCACATCCCTTTGAAACAAGGGAGTAACCATTGCTTGCTGGAGTCACAGGGAAACTGAGGCTTTAGGGTACAGCTGACATAAAGGTATCCCTCCCTCCAACACACACAAGGAGTTGTATAAAGTTCCTTTTTAAAAGTCTTATTGCTACTTCATAAATCCAACCTAACTCAAGACACACTGGGATAAAGAGTAATGCCTATAAAAGAAAATTAAAAATCAAATATGGAGTCTAAATATTCAAATTAAATTCTACCCCTGTTGATTTCTAACTGGATGGGCTTCTTTGAGTAGCCTGAGATCTTGGAGTCTCAGTTTCCACAACCATAAATTGTGGGATTTATTTGGGAATCGAATAATGTTAGATGAAAGAATTGTGAGGATGCTTAATAACTATAAAAGATATAAAAGACTATTTAAATGAGCAAAGTAATCATCGATGCCCAGCTAGTTTCTGACCATTCCTCAGAGGTCAGTTCTCTCAAAAGAAAAAAAAAGGGGAGTCCTTCCACTGATTTTTTAAATTTAATGAAACATGACCTCACTGTGAAATCTTGAACACACAGAAGCTTTTCCACTCTTTTAATTGAAAACATTTCTAAAATGTTCACTTGGCCCATTTTCTTGTCTTATTAAGTAGCACATAAAGGATAGAACATAGTCTTGATTTCAGCACTTTCTGAAGCCCCAACATCGCCAACTGGCACCAGAGATGTAAATCTGGAGAAGATATTTCATTGAAAAGGAATCAGAGAAAAAATTGGGACCCAAGGAGGTCAGGATACATCCCCAGTTTATCAGTTGGTCCATATGGAGCCTGCAACAGCTAAGACTGTGCTGAGAGCTGATCGTCTATGCTACTCTTGCAATCCTCTCACACTCAGTTGATGATTAACTCATTCTTCTATTTGCTCAGGTCCAAGCTTCTGAAGTCCTTCTGGGCTCCTCTCTCACACCCTCCACATTCACTCCATCAATAAATCCTTTGAGTTTTGCTGTTATGTTATCTGGGCATCCCACCACTTTTCACCACTCACCACTGTCACTTTGATCCAAGCCATCGTCATTTCTCCATAAATCATTTCAGAACCCTGCTTCTTTGCCCCCATCTCAACATGACAGCCAGAAGAAGCCTTTTAAAGTATGAGTCAGATCATGTCACCCCTCTGTTCAAGCCCTCCAGTGGCTCCCCACTTTACCTAGAATAACAGCCAAAGTCCTCATGATGATCTACAAGATCATACATATTATGGCTCCTCATTTACTCTCAGTCTTATCTCAATACTTTTATCCTTTCCTGGCCTCTTTGTTGTTCTTTAAAAATACTAGATACTCTTTTGCCTCAGGACCTTTGCACTTGCTGTTCTCTTTTTTTGGAATGGTCTTTTCCTGGACACCTGCAAGGCTGGATCCCTCATCCCTTTTTGGTCTGTATTCAAATGTCACTTTCTTAGTGAAAGTTTTCCTGGACACCCTGTCTAAAATGATTACTTCTCCACCCCAATTACACACATCTTTTATTTTCATTCCCTATTAGAATGTAAATTCCATGAGGGCGGGGAGGTTACATTGTATCTAGAGCAGTACCTAGCACAACATAAGTACTCAATAAATAATTTCTGAATAGATGAATGATGTGATCTCTAAAAACCCTTGACCACAGTAGTTTAAACAGAGAATAAACATCTTACACAATTAGAAGATCCAATTAGGATGGTTAGGGCTCTATGGTAGTGCCATCTCAGACCCAGTTTCATTATGTTTTCTCACTTAACCATGCTTAACCCAAAAGTTTTTATCTTCAAGCTTTTTGCCTCGTAGTTGTAAAATGAGGTTACTATACCACCAGACAACACATTATCTTTTTATTTTTTTTTATTTTTTTTTATTTTTTTAATTTATTTATTTTTATTTTTTTTGCTTTTTGGTATGTGGGTAGCTCCCTGACTGGGAATCGAACCCAGGCCGCAGCACTGACAGCGCCAAAGCCGAAGCCTTAAGCCACTACACCATCAGGGAACTCTGATTTTTTCTTCTTCTTTTTTTTTTACATTATCTTTTTAAAGCAGAAAGAAAATGAAATGGAAAAATAAGAAATGGCAGTGTTAGAAAAGCAAAAACTTCCCCCAAAACCCTAACCTTATATATAATTAACCAGAACTTAGCTAAATGGTCATAACTCACTGAAACATTAAATAAAAACTGGGTTTTTGTTCATGAGGAAGTAAGGGGAATGAATACCAGGCAGGCAGCTCACAGCATTTACCACAGAGCTTAAATCTCTGTCACCCTTCAATATCAGCTCATGCTTCTCTGTGTGGACAAGATGGGAAGGAGCTTCAGAGACCTTGAGGCAAGCAGAAAGACGTGGGGGAATGCCTTGGATCAGACTGTTTCTGGAGACAAAAAAAGGAAAAGAAACTTTGGTCCTAACTGAGAGAGGAGTTATGGAGTGGGAAACATAAAACTCTCCAGAAGTCATGTTTCTGGAAGCTTGGAGATCAAGCTGACCAGAGAGGGTGATGAAAATGTGCAGAAAAAAAAAGATGTAGGCAATCAAGTAGCTATGAGCCTTCAAGTATCTTCTTCTGGGTATGATGGAGGCCTTACTACATACAAGGTTTTGTAACAGTGATAATGATGGAACTTTTATTGCTTGCCTTGACATAAATGAAAGACACATGAGTTTCAACTTAGCTACTGCCCCATCTAAACCAGTAGTTCTCAGCAAGGATGAATCAGTGGGGGAAGGTTGGCAACGTATACCATGTGTATGCCTCTCCCTATGCCCCAGCTACTATTACACAGAGAAGGAACATGAAATCCAGTGAAAACCCTCTCCTTTTCTCCCCAGCTGTGAATCTTTTTAAACATCTCAAATATTTCTCATGCTCAACTCTCCTTGAACAGCAGGGTCCCTCTGTTCTAAACCCAAAGCAGAAGACTTGGTGCAAAGGAGCAAGATAATCTGTATGAATAGCCAAGTGGAATCACTGCCCCTGGATTGATGCAGATTCCCCACGTGCTGAGCTATGCAGAAAGCAGGTGCTGCTCTGTCTGAACTTCCACATATCTTTACATTCAAATATGCCCAACGTTGTGAGGTGGCAGAGGGTGAGGAAAGCCAGGAGAGGGAGGTCTGTCTCTCATTTCTCAGAAAGCCAGTGTTAGGAACCTGGGCTGTGTCTTACTTGCCATGAGTCATCACCCTGTCACAGTTCCAAGGCAAAGCCTTTGTCCTGCAGTCATGCTGCCTATAAACCAGGGGCCCATAAGAATGGGCCATGATCATACAAGGAGCATTATTGTCAGAGAGCCCCAAATGCTAATGCTCACTCTAGAGCCAAGGATAGAAAAGCTGTTATTAACTCATTTATTCAGCTCCCTTTTCACTGTTGAACTGAGCAACAGGGTCTGATCTCTTCAGCACTGTGGTAAGACAGCCCTTCTGCAGAGAGAGAAATCTAGGCTGTGTGTTTGCTATCATTGTGACAACAAGAAGCACAAAGACCCTTGGGTTCCTTTTCTATAGCATCTGACAATGCTGAGGATGAAGGATGAAACTCCAATTTCTTACCCGCTAAGAGGCCATTGCCTAGGCTTCCCTGAGAGGTATCCTTGTCTTGGCAACCATGAGCCTATGGTGGCTAACAGTAGTCCTGCGTGAGTGTTGATTTTGAAGAGGGGGAAGGGTGGGGACATATATGCTGTAATTTAAAAACACTATAATATCTTGAAACCTTGAGAAGGATCCCAAAACCTATCCTTAAAAGGTGGTATAACTATCTGAAAATATGACTTGAGAGAAAAAAAATGGGGCATATGATAGGAATTTCTAATATTTGAATAAAAAACATAGGGATGCTTTTAAAAATATCAGTAGGAAGAGCAAGAGAGCAAGGTAAAAATTACATGAGTTTTCTTGGTTTTCTTTTAATCAGCAAGAGCTATAACAATGGGACAGGCTTCTACTAGAGGAAGTAAGATGCCTGCCTCATGGTATATTCACACAAAGACTGAGCAGTGTTTGGCAAACATGATGTTGAGTGCATTTCTCATTGGCTAGAGGTGTAGACTAGATAGCATCTTTCAACTTTGAGAGCCCTTAAACCTGTGATGTCCCTTTCACTCATCTGATTTAGTGCTATCACTAAAAATAACAGATTCTCTCTCTCTCAAATTACTCTTGAGAGAGAAAACACTAACAGTTCTCACTGGACTGTTAATGCCTCAAAAGTTTTCTCTTCTAACAGTGTCCATGACTAGGGGAAGCTTGGCTGGGCTTCAGCTCATTTCTAACTCAGTCAACTCTTACAGATTAGCTAGTAGTCCCAGTATATCAGTGTGATTACTCAGTAGGTCAACTTCAAGACAAATTTTCTAGCTCTTAAAAAGTAGATTCCTAAGGTCTCTTGATATGATACTGACTGAGCAGATCAGTGGAAGGGTTACAAAAATATCTCTAGGTGATTTTAATGTTTAGTCAGATTTAGGAACATTTTTCTCAGCTTTACCTTAACGAAATTTCCAAGAATCAACTGAAAATAATTATTTTGACCTTAGTCTATCAAGCTTGTAGATTTCTGTGGGGTGCTCTTATTCTGATCCATGTGTTTGCCTATCCCCAAAAAGCTGCCTCTGCCTTCGGCTTCAGTGAGTTCCAGACCCCCTGGTCACTGGTGTCTTACCATTCTTATGATCTTTGATGGCCAGCACTCTTCCATCCCAATCGTACTCCCTCAACTTCCCCAACAGGGCAGTATCTTTTTTTACTACTTGCTTCAATAGGCGTGATGACAATAAGCATGGATAAATCTGTTCAACTATTTATGCATAATGTTTACCTGACATTTGAACCTGATGTACATGTTTCACTCTGGTCCTGGTTTGTTTGTATATCTTCCCCGCAGACCCTACAGTCCTATAGTTCCTCAAGGACCAGGACTGTATCATTATCTTGGGATTTCCTGCATCTAGCATAAAACTAGGCACAAACTACATGTTCAATATTTGGGGAATGAAGGAAGAAGTTTGGGTGGGAAAGAAGGCTATTCCTGTCCCAAGGATTATGTCCAGTTTCAATAAAGATTGTTTGAGTTTATGGGAAAATGCAAGTGATAGGCACAGGTGGAGTTGGTGCTATGTGTGTTCATGTGTGTATGCATGTGTGTGTTTGTGTGTGTGTGTGTGTGTGTGTGTGTGTGTGTGTGTATGGAATGGGGACTCTAATTTTTAACTAATTTTACTGCCCTATCAAAGTTATGAGACTTCATGCTGAGAGCACAATTCACCACTCTTGTCTGCCCTCAGCCTCTCTGACTATAAGTTTTCAAGATTTATAGTGTTCCTCATAAAGATAGCCAGCTATCTTGACTGCTAAGTGTTCTAATGTCATTCACTCACACTTTTTTAAGCAAATGCCCTGAGTACCTTGAGACAAATACATTATGGAGACAACTGTCATCACAACCACATGTGGTATAATTTATTCACGTCAGTTTGAGTGATTAATGTGGAAAAGTGGCTGGGCAGCTAATAAGATTGAGGTCCATGTAGGACAATTTCTATGCAATTTTAAACAATGCCCATACTGTCCATAGCAAGCCACAGACACATGAATAGCTGGCACTGCTGCCCCTGTCTCTGCTGACTCCTTTTCTCAGATGGGTCCTCCCCCGACACTCCCAACCCCAGAGGCTCCAAATTTTCCGTATGCGGCCAAGGAAGAGAAAGCAAGGACCCTTTCAATTTCAGCAGCCTGGGAACTTTGAGTGGTGGCAGCCATCTGGCTGATGTCACTGATGACTCCTCAGACAGCCAGAAGAGCGATGAGACCCATGGGGCCTTGCAGGAGAGTCCAAGGTTGTTCGCAGTCTTTGCCCCCTTTTACAAGTGGTTACATAGACAATGCTAAAAAACAATATCATGCCTCATTCTTCAGAAAGACATTAGTGGAATAGAAAGATTTGAAAGAGATTGCTACAGATAAGTCAGGGATTTGTTTTACAGGCCTGTCAGGTCTATAAATATGTAGAATACTACTTACCAAATATTGGTTTGATGTTCATTTCCACGTAATAATAATTTTCTGTTATTTTCTTGGTGGAAATCCTGAGAGACTACATGATACAGCAGTTTATCATTATCCAGCTTTACTACTAGTCCTATGATTATTACTGTTATCTCCATTTTATTGAGAGGTTAGCATTGAAAGCTTGCTAGAACCACACTAAATGCCTTGAGTGTATTGCCTTGTTAAAATCTCACAGTTGATGAGGAAAATGAAGCTCAGGGAGCTGCAAAAGCTACTCAGGTTATGCAGTGGTAGGTGACCAGTTGGAACTGGAATCCAGGACTGTATGACTCCAGAACCTGAGTTCATCACATATCTGCCTTGTGTGTCATCCACTTTCATTACATTCCTTTGGTTTTGTGGTATGTGAGGGAAGATGGGGCTTAGTGTTATGCAAGGGAAGTAGAGAAAGCAGCAGAGTCAAGCCCTCTTCAGACTGCTTACAAAAGAATGATGAGCAGGCCACGGATGGAATGCGGGGGTGGTGGGGCTGGATGAGGTTATCGGTAAGCTAGCTATGAAACAAATGAGATAATGAAAAGAAACGGTGGCTTTCTCCAACTGGATTACAAATCATGGCACCAATCTTAGTAACTTTGGTTCATGAGTCTTTTCCATGATATCACCTCAGCTTTGAGGCAACAGTTGTCTAGCATATAAGACAAAAGGCACAGTCAGCAACAACTAAAAACTATGAATATCTCTTAGAGACATCACTAGTGGCTCTGACCCATTGAGAAGTTTCCTAGCACTCCAAAAGTAAAACTTGAGGCACACAGTGCACACATTTGGACTTAGCTGTGGTCCTCTTGGGGTCCTTGGTCCTGCTGCAGTGTTCAGATGGCTGTCAAACTTCTCATCAGTCCTACAAAATAATCCTTGTGAATTATGCTCAGGAGTATGATGGAAGGCTGCCTGACCAGTGTTGACATCATTGGTCCTTGTGTGTGTGGTCTGTGATACTATTGTCAGACAAAACCTAAAATCAGATTTAGTAGCTTATTTCCTATGATGTGAAAAAAGTTATGTTTTTCATACCAGCAGACATAAAAGAAACAAATAGTCTATTATTCTGCTTGAGAAGTTCATAAAAATGTTCTAGCCAGAGATACAAAAGAAAACCAGAATAGATTGATGATGTTAAATCTAAACATTTGAACTCTTTATTACTTGGGACACTAATTTCTATTATTAATTTCTTTTATTATAGAGTTTTTCTTTTTCTAATTCCTGTTTCCTTCCTGTTTTGATTTCTGATCCAACAATAGTCATGTTGGACATAGAATAAACTCACAGCACCATTGCATCAATGCTTTCATATCTTCATTCTGCTTTGGGAGTAGGTACAGGAATAAATATGTCTTACAAAAATATTTATTTTGTAATTATTCTTTTTCACTAAAATATCTGGCTAGAGCTACCTGATTAGACTTACATTCTTTTTTGTTAGATGTTACTTGACTTGAACACAGTCCCAACGACAGTGTCTAGATGGTAAGTGACAGAAGCATAAATTTCCACTGGAACCTTCAAAGGAACAGTCATAGCATCAGCTAAGCCAAAGCTGACACTTCACTGTTGGTAAAATTTTTTAACAAAATTTTAATTAATCATGTTAATTAATGTTAATCTATCTGTTAATGTCTATGATACATTTTGATTGCTAGTAGAGCTCCTTTCAAACTAACTCTATCATATCATCTTGTACTTATGAATTGAATGCAGTGTTTTCCAAAAGATGTTTCTGAGATAGAATCACACAGAGTACACATCAAAAAGATTCCTGGTCCCCACACTAAATCTACTCAATTAGACTATTTGGAGATGGACCCAGAGATACGCATTTTTAAAATAAGTCCTATAGGTGATACTTGGGCATACTGAAATTGAAACCTCTGGGTTTTTTCTTTGTTTCTAAAAACCATATCATTTTATTAATTAAGATGTGTTGGTTTATACATAGTCTATGTAAGAAATTTCAAAACCCACTGTATGATCCTTGGTCAAAATATACATCATAAGCACTGAAGAAGCATTCTTGTTCTTTATATATAATGATCTGAGAACTGTGCTTTCTATGGTGTTCAAAACTGAACCTAAGTATTTAGTAAACATAAATGTACAATAACATTTGGGTAACTTGAGCAACACTTTTAGTTCTACATGATCAGCATTAGTTATTATGGAAGGTTCAGAAGTCCTGAGAATTGGCATTCATCTACTCATTCATTTATTCAGTGAACCTTTATTTATGTTTATAGGTTTGATATTCAGACTTGGACTGAGAAGACAAGTGTGGATTCTATAGAGGCCTCATTTCCTTTATCTTTGGAATGGAAACAGAGGTCTAATGTAGTGGTTCTCAAAGCTGCATGTACATCCACATTGTGGGGAGCTGGATAAGAATGCATAGTCCCTCCCTACACACCACACACACACACACACACACACACACACACACACACACACACACATTATGCCTTAACAGGCCTGGGATGAGTATTGGGTCCCTAATATTTGAAAGAATGATTCTGATACCCAACCTACACTGAACAACCACTTTATTAGAGAAACTATGTGAACCAAACCACCAAAAGGACAGATTTTTATAGAGAAAGACTTTCCAATAATTGTGGCAAAAATTATGGCTATGGCTTCATCCTGAGCAAAACCATTTATATAGATACCTTGAAAATGATATTAGTCTTAGACAAAACCAAGTAAGGATGATGTGTGAATTGTTTCAGGAGGGGTCACCATGAGTCATAGCCCTCATTAAGGCATGTGTGGAAGATAATGAAGATATCTAATCAGCTGGATGCAAGAAATATAGGTTGTCACATTTTGGTGGGTATAAAAATACTACCATCCTCATGATTTAACTGAGTATTCATTATGTTTCTGGCACTACACTTGGTATTGTCTACATTCATAAAATGAAAATAATCATAACAGATATAGTAGTAGTAAATTTTAATCAAACCTCTAAATAAGATTATTGCTTCAATGAAGTATAAAGGTTTCAGGTTGTTTCTTTCTGGAAACGTTGGAAAACATAAGAAAAAAAAATCATAGCATTGCTGTACAGAAATGACCATAGTTAGTATTTGCAAAGTTAACCACTTCTTTGCCCATTGATATTATACAACTTAGGTTATGATTACTTTTGTTTCATTAAAAATTATGCTTGAAAATTACTTTCAATTGGGTCAGGAGAGAGAGAAAGAGTGCCTAGTTGAAGAATATATTGGTGTTCATTATACTCTTCTTTCAACTTCTTAGTAGGTTTAAATTTTTTCAAAATAAAAAGTTGGGAGAAAATGCCACTTTAAGAAGCAGGGAGACAAAATGATAAATTATTATAAACATCAGGTGCTTAAGGTCTGGAACTAAATATATTTTTAAATATCTTTAATAATCAAAAAAGTATAATCCAAGAATATTAGGATTTAGTGGGGAAAAATAATTACAGGAATTACGATTCAAAATTTTTATGAGTATAATAGCCCTGAAGAATCTTTTTATTTTTGTCTACCATCCTATTGACATTTGTTGATTTTTTTTCCTGATTTCAGTATTTCTCTATGACAGATATCTAGAAATGAATACTTCATGTGGTAACTTCTCTGAAAGTTGGCTTAGTTCTGTTTTGCCCAGTCTCAATGCTAAAGATAAAGTGTGAGTCTATGTCACTGAGAAAGCCTGTATGGGTCTTTAGGCCAGGCTCTGACCCCAAACCATGAGATTGTTAGTCATGGTAGAGGTAAGAGTTCCCACAATTCTGTGGTTTAAATCAGTTGGAAATTTATTTCTCTCTGACTTTCCCACTCAAATATGAATGATTCAGGGCTGATGGGGAGGCTCTGACATTATCAACACATGGCTTCCATTTCTGGATTCAAAGTGACTTGCTCATTCTCATTGTTTTATAGACAATGGGAAGGAAGAAATAATCCAGTAGAATGTATAATAATTGCTTCAAAGGCAAAATCCAAAAGTGGTCATATTATTCCAGATTACATCCCACTGATTGAACTTTATTACTGGTTTTACCTAGCTGCAAGAGAGGGTAGAAGATGAAGTAGTTACCTGGACTGACAAGTGTTCAGTTCAAATTGGGAGAAGAGATTTGGGAGCATAATTAGGAATCTGCCAGAGCTTGCCACTGAAGTCTTGGAAATCAGAAGGTGAGCAAACCAGAGAGCATTGTGCAATTGCTCCTTTATTCTATGATCCCTGTTTCACTCAACTTTGAGCCTTTGGAATGTAAGCATTAGAAACATTAGAGTCAGATAGTGAAACCTTTGCTAATCTGACAAGAAATCAAAGCTTAGTAAACTCCTAAATGTGGAATTTTGATAGAGCCTGACCAAACTGGAGTTGGCTAAGTATCGATGTCATTATCTATAAATTCATTTAGACTTCATTGTATGGTTTTCCGCTCTCGCTCTCTTGCTCTCTCGCTCTCTCGTCTTTCCTCCTCTCTCCCTTTCATTCCTTACATTACCTTTCTGTTTTTGCAACTCTTCTTTTTTGCTATTAATATGTAAACAATGAAAAAACTCAGAGTATCAGTGGAACAAAACAAGTTATAAAGAGAACTTTCAATGAGATGTCTAATGAACAATGGTCTATTCGCACAGCTGAAAGCTCTACTCACAAATCTCTTTCTCTTTTAGATTCATGAGGAACAAGGGGTTATATTCTCTGCATGGGAGTTTGCTTCTGGGCTAGGGTTGACTGCAAATTTGTTGGAATCAGCCCTACGTTTTGTTTTGTTTTTACCATAAGGGATTTCTATAAAGAGCCCCAGTGCTCATCATGAGGAAAATAGAAAGATTTGAGAACAGTTCTTTCCCTTCACTCAAAATTAGGTTCAAACTGAGAACCACTAGTGATTTTTCAAGTCTTGTTTTGGATAAAATAAGCAGACATATTTGAATTAATTAATATTGTAAGGCAACTTTTAGCACTGAGACTGAGTTAAGACCTTGAAAGAAGGAGCACTGAGCCAAGAATCACAAAACCTCTCATAGCCATGGCTTTACCACAAATTCTTTGTAGGACTATGGACAAATTGCCAACATTTCTGCACCTAGTTCACACAATTACATAAATTCAGGGATAGAGTTCTAGAAGAAAAATAATTTTATAGATACTCTGGTCTGACTTCTATATGACAACACAGGAAGACTGAGGTGCAGTGAGCACTTACTGATCTTTCTCTTTCATGAACTAAATGGAGTAGGTCATTCCCTTTTTGGAGATCACTTGACCCCACACCCTCACATCCTATACTATAAATCCTACAATATTTGGTGGCTTATATTTTATTTATGAGTCTGATTTCCATATGCTTCTTATAAACACACCCTATTTCTTATCTATCTGTAAGTGCCTTTTCTATCTGCAGTGCCTAGTATTATGGTTGGCCCATAATAGGTGCTTCTTATCTTCAAGAGTAAGGGTCAATTACAACAGACATCAAACGCCAGTGCTTGAGGACTAGAGACTCTGGTGCAGGAGATGTGTGATGTCTTCTGCTTAGGCTTGTGTTGGTATTGCAATCTCTTGGTCTTTAATAACAATTTATTCTTGTAACATTCTTCTCTTTTTTTCATGAACCTCTGCTTGGGGTGATCAGGTAGAGGTGCCTTAGGCCAAGGAAGGGAGAAAAATGTTGCACTAGAGCCCATAGTACTTTGTAGGAGTTTTTGGTTTGTTTGTATTCATTTAAATTTTTATTTTGAAATAATTTTAGACTTACAGAAGAATTGCAAAGTTAACACAGAGAATTACTGTGTGTGTCCTCTTTATTGAATTTCCTCTAACCTTAATATCTTATATAATAACATATAGGACAATTATTAAAAGAAAGTAGCAGTGGTTCAATACTATTAACCAAAGTACAGACTTAATTCAAATTTTAACAGTCTTTCCACTAATACCCTTGTTGTTATTGTTGTTGTTGTTGTTCCAGGCCAATTCAGGATCCCACCTTGCATCTAGTTGTCATGTCTTCTAGTCTCCTTTAAAAGACTAAGGATATTGACACTTGAATAATACTGATCACTTATTTTGTAGAATGTCCTCCAGTATGGGTTTGTCTGATGTATTCTAATGATTACAGTTACACCCTTTGTAAGAATATTTCAAAAGTGATACACTCTTCTTAGTGCATTGTGTCTTCAGGTAAATGATGTTGCAGTATTTTATTACTTGTGATTTTAACTTGATGATTTGGTTCACCTGATGTCTGTTTTTGATGTCAAAATCTGAAGCCCACAGTATCTACTATCTAAGAGGAGGGCTAACATCTACTTTCCAATATGAGTCTTGCAGGAGCTGCCCTAAGGAAGCAGAATGCCTCACACCCTTGGAATTAGGTATGAGAGACTAAGAGCCCTATGTTTAGAGCTGACAATGCTTGGCCTGCTTAACAATGGGGTCCATACTATCATAGCCGAAGTAACTACTCAAGCAGGGAAGGACATGGGACAGAATCTTGGGGGTAATCCTGAAAGGGGCTGCTTTTTATCATATGGAGGGGGATGAGAATTGAAGCCATAGCAACAGGCCCAGGAGGAAGGAAGGGTGCTCTGAGGTCACTGGAAGAAAGGCTTCCTGGCATTGGCCACAAGTGGATTGCTTGTATGCATCTGGAGCCAGATCCATGCAGAGAATCCATATGCACTATGTTTCAGGGCCATAGAGAAATGACTTAGAGCATTTTAGCCCTGTGAGTATGGGATGCAGAGGTAAGAGACACAAGGAGAGAGATTGATAAACCCCAACCATGCTGTTAGTCATCTAGAGGAGAGTTTTTCAGCCTGTGACTCTTACCCAGCATGTTTGATAGAACAGAGAATAATGCAATATGAAACACTAGAGTCTGATATAATACTCAGGTCATAGCATGGAGCACTCAAAATACTGTTTCATAAATGTTGAGCAAAGGTTGAAAGCCAGGTCCTAAAGGATTCTTAGACTCTCACCCTACTTCCCCATGATTTTTTGATAGTCCAATAGCCTAGAGAAGACTGGAAGACTATTTGAGACTCTTGTATTCATTTCAGGTACTTTTTTTTCTTTAGTTTTTTTGTTTGTTTCATTTTGTTTTGTTTAGTTTGTATTATGAATAATAACTATCTATGTAAAAATAAACATAATAATCTAATGAATCCCAATATACCCATCAACCACCTTCAATAATTATCAATTCATGGCCAAACTTCTGTCTATATCCCACCTACTTTCTCACTTTATATATTTGGAAAAATTACAGACATATAATTTCATCTAAAAATATTGCATATGTATTTCTAAAACATAAGGACTCTTCATTTAAAAAAAAACCATAACAATTCTATTATGATGCCTAAACAAATTAGAATTCTGTAGTGTCATCAAATATCCAATAAATGTTACAGTTTCTAATCCCTTACATCTAACCACGTTTTCCTCATGGTTCCCCACAGACCTACTCTATCTACCAACCTGACAGACTTACCATGCAAAGAAAGAGAAGCTCTGATACTCTGGCCCTATTATTTCTTTCCTATAGTAATGTAACTAACATGTGGTCTGCCAGGAAGAGAGTGGGGACCCCCAAATGGGAGGCAAGCACATTGGCAACATAAAGAGAAAGTGACTGACAAATCTCTAATTCTGAAAGATGCCCAGAGAGGCTGGGCCTGGAGCCAGGAGCTTAACAAGTTTCCATTGTTGCAGGCAGCCTACAAATTTAGAAGCAGACAGGGGACTTCTTATCATGGGGACTTTTGTTAGCTGAGGCTGTATGCATTTAAAAAGCACAATCAACCTGTAGTGAGCTAAGGGATTAAACATGATTTTCTCAACTTGAATGACCCTTCCCCCTAAATTAAGCTGCCTATTTAGCTCCCTTAATAAATACATAGATAATTTAAACCATGTGGCAGCAAATTGAAAACATTGGCTTTTTGAACTATATATTTTCTTTCTCATGTTGAAACATTTCCCTTGAGAAAATCTCAGGTCTCATGATTATGGAGAAGAAAGATCTGTATATCTTTCTGATTGTTTCATGATACCCACATACACATTGATCAGTTTTTTCTTTCTTGGCTAAAGTGAAGCACATGCTTCTGAGGAAAGTGTTCCATCACCATTTCTCTGGCGGCTGGCTAGTCTATTTGTCAACAAAACAAAATGTAAAAGGATTATATTTCTATAAAAGTAATTACATTTCAAAGCAGCCTGTCATTATATACCCATGTGGCATCACATTGAACCAAGATGCTATTTTCTGCCTGATTGTGAGAAGTAATGATCTGTATTCACAAGTCAGTAAAATATTCAAATATATATCTTTGTTGCTTGATTGGGGAAAATAATACTCCCTGCTGGAATACATGGAGGTTTGATTCAACAATTTGACATGCTAGTTTTCAGATATCTGTATTCATCTACTGATATTCACCTATACACCCATGCACACATTTATTTTAGGAGTCTTGAATGGGATAAAAAAAGTTCACATGCAACAAAGATATTTAAAAAGTAATTTCTGTATTATTTTCCCTTTTTTTTAAATTAATGAATCACATCAAAGGGTGTCTCAACTTTTAGATGCTTTATTTGCTTTGTCCTCTTTCATCTGTGTCCAAAAAAACGGTCCATGAGCAGTTTTCTGTGCTCACAGGCTTTGAGACTCATCTGGTCTCCTCATCTCTGTGGTCAGATTGCTTCTGAGACAGTTTTCACCACAAATTCTCTAGAGACAAACTATTCAGCTTCTCTTCTGATTCCCAGCTTGTGATCATCACCATTATCAAGCAAAGATGCTTAGATAAAATTAGATAATAAAACAAATCTTGAAATTCCAATTTTGATCTGAACTGACCTACTACTACTTCAAAAGTGGCAACTAAAATATTCTATCAGTAGACCATTCTTGGCTTTTGCAAAGACATTAAAAATATTTTAAGAAGGATTCCGCACCAAAGCAGGGGAGAAATATTCACATAGGCAAATTTTGTCTGATTAAAACTTTTTTTTTCTCTTGGAAGATGGATATCGAAAAATAAGTTTTCAAGGCCAGACATTATCAGGACAAGAGAGCCTACTTGTCTGAAAAAGCATGTTGGCCTTTTAAGCCCATTAGGCAGTAACATGACATGGAGCTAACACTCCCCTTTGAATTATTTCTCTGAGCATCCACTGCCTGACTTCTCTGTGGTTGACTGCCTGATGTTGACATCAATACCATTTGAAGGAGTCAGTCTCTCAGACAAAAACATGAAAGCTTCATAGGAAGTCCCGTGCTTGCTTCGGCAGCACATATACTAAAATTGGAAAGATACAGGGAAGATTAGCATGGCCCCTGCCCAAGGGTGACACGCAAATTCATGAAGCTTCTTAGGAAGCCTTTATACTATATAAGTTTGTAAAACTAAAAATTGCATGCAGCTCTTGGTTCAACAATGCTCCTTTTTTTCTGGCCTTTGCTTTAACTAATTGGATACAGGACACAGCTAGCTGGTGGGCAAGTTGAGATGTTTCAGTTAGCTTCTGAGGCAATACATGGCAGAAGACAACAAAATTCCCTTGCTATTTTCTTAGTGATGTGATTAGTATATCTCTACAAGGAGTTATTTAACTGAAAAGGGACTAAAAGAGTGGCCTTTACAAATTATTTTGAGTTTGTACTTAGAAATAATCTGTAAAGTATTTACATTAAAGATCACTTACACGGCTTAAAAAATAAAATGCAAGAAGGTTATATATAGCTACTATACATTTTCATGTCTTAGTTCCTTACCAGGATTACAGTAAAGATAGATTCATTAGAAGCAAAATGACTATTTATGATACCTTTTACATTGGATCTAGTGTTACTTGTATAACACAAATGCAGGTGCATTTTTTCTTTTTCTCATGTTGAACTCCTGGTGATTATAAAACATATATAATGCAATGTTATAACAAGTGGTACATTTTGGTAGTTGGGCATTACCAAATCCTAGTAGAGGATGATATAAGACCAGTGAGTGGAATATATCTAGATTAGCTCTCTAAAGTTGTGCTGTCCAATACGGTAGCCACCAGCCACCTGTGCTGCTTTAGTTCTTTAGTTGCACTAGTCACATTTCAGATGCTTAATAGCTACCATATCAGACATTACCATCACTATCAAAAGTTCTTTTAAAAAATACTGATCTAAAGAATCCTAAATTCACTAAATAATTATCCCCAGCCATCTACACTTGATCTCTGTATTTTCTCACCTAGGAAAGAAGAAGGTGTGATTACATAACCTCTAGGGGTTTTCCAAATATGAGATTTTCATCTCAAGCACTTTCCTGATTACTTGAGGGGCACATACATGTGACAACTCTCAGAAAGGCCATATGGTGAGAAAGACAAAAGTATTATGGAGAAACATCTTCAAACCTGTAGAATTCAAATTTAGTCCCAGTACTGTCAGTGCAAGCTACATAACTCAGGAAAAGTCACTAAATTACCTTGAATCTCTTTACTTATCCATCGAAAGAAGGCTCTGAACTGAATGATCTTCAAGGTCTGTTTTGTCCTTAACTTCTAAAATGTAATTGACTTAAAAAAAATATCCCTTGCTAATGGAGTTGAATCAAACAGATTTTGGTACTGTGTATTCTATTGATTTGCTGTTTTTAAAATAAAAAAATCTAAATTCTCACAACACCCATTCAAGGGAGAAAAAAGCTTATTACCATTTTCCTTTTCATGAAAAGTTTGCAACAATGGAGTTCTCCCTGCACCCAGCATTTGGAAGATGTGTGAAAAATGTCAGTCAAACAGCTGTTTTCAATATAAAGATTCTTGGCATCTGTGTGCAGGATATCAGAATGATCAAAGTTTTCACTTTTCTTCCAAAGATTTGGGTGTCTTGTAGACTTACCATGTGAAAAACAAAGTTTGGTATTTGAGTTTGATTTTTAGCTAGTTCATGACAGCCTTTACTTTTTAATACTAGAAGCAGTATAGAAGAAAACATTTTTAGTCACTTGATTTGAAATTCGGGCATAAATGTAATATTCAGTATGGTCTTCATTTAATTGACATTAGATGATTAATTATGAAATATTTTCATCTTGGCAGTTTAGAAGACTAGGACTAAAATTAAGGAGAAGTTGCTATATATTTATTAAATGACATTTAATGACCAGTTCTATATAGCAGGCACTATTCTAGAAGGTGGGCACTAAGCAATAAACAAAAGAAACAAAAATTCTCTTCTAAGGAATCTTCAGTTCTAGAGGGGATTCTCTGATAGAATTTCCAAAGCATATTCAATGAAACTAGTTTCCGAGATGTTAATAAAATCATACAGGCAAACAAAAATTGTGTTCAAGTAAGGTTAGAAAATTGTGTACTAAACAAAATTAATTTTTTGTTTATTTATTTGCTTGTTGTGGGATATCCAGGTTTTTTTCTTTGTCATATGCATTATGAATTTCCAAGATTGGAATATAGTAGGCAGTGTACACTTTTCCCCTCAACAGAACACTTCAGGGAAATGATTAAAGTTCTGTTGAAACTGAGCAGCTTGGTGAGTAAACCTTTATCATTGGATCATGAACGAAATCATTAGGACTGAGACCTATTACACTCCTCAGATAAAGCCTAACTATGACTCTTAATTCACTGGTCTCCCCAGGAAAGGGTTTAGGTCTGGATGCCATTTCAGACATATGAAACAGTGGGGCCAGCCAGAGCATCCTCAACAACTAAAAGATGCCTGAGAAGTATCATAGGAGATGATGGGGAGTTTGCTTTGTTAAATCAGATCCATAGTAATGCCATACTGACAGCACAGGTTCCCAGCTTTTGAGCTATAGACTGAGAAGGCTTGAGTTAAAATCCAAACTCTACCTCTTATTTGCTGAGCATCCTCTGATGAGTTGCCTTCTTTTCTGAGACTATTGCTCTGACTATAAAAAAAGAGGAGATAGCAGCTTCTTCCCAGGCTCATTATGAGCCCCTAATGAGATCTTATGAGTGAGCATGCTTTGTAACCTTGATTCTGACTACAGAGCAGGACACACTGGCATGAGCATCTCATTCACATGGCTATTGGCAATGCAGGGAGCTGGAATCCACACTGTTTTATTGCATCTAAGTGATAGAACATGGTCCTTCCCCTACTTAAAAAGGATTCTTGCTCCAACCAAACAAAAACTATGCTTATGTTTCCAATATACTGTCAACATGGCATTGTTTATATGTCATCCTTTTAAAAAAAGCAAATATGTTTATATTTGCATTAATTATGCTAAAAAGCTGATTTTTTTTTCAAATAGACTTGTGTAGTGCAGAAGACTACAGACATATTTTTTACTGATATTGTCATTATATTTTTTTTGGAAAACCTGAACTTTTCTTGGACTATTCTGTGGAACTTACCATCTTCCAACTGCTATTGCAATTCTTGGACAGCAGCCTATTGCTCCAGCAGAGAGGTTGAGAAGAAACTGTTGAGTAAAATTCTCTTATCAGCCCCAAGTGGTCAGGCTGACATATAAGGTCTTCTAGTAAAGAAATAGTTCTCTCCCATCAACAACCTTGAGAAATAAAAGAGCAAAAGCATGCTCTATCCAAAAAAAGCATTAGTGACAGCAAGAAAGCTGAAGGGGAGGGATTTGCTGACTTGACAGATCATGATTACTTTTTACAGCTCATGAAACTGTCTTTTTAAGAGATATGTTCTATGGCCTTAAGTTTACTACAGTTACAGTTTTAGAAATGTCATCTTTTGGAAAGATGAGAAGCCTCAGTGAGAAAAGATGAGATTAATAGCATAGCTTTGCTTTTGTTGCCAGAGAAAAGAATGGAGAACACATCTTCAGAGGCCCATGGGCTGAGGGGCTATGCCAAACCTCAACACAGATAACCCCCAACCCCACTTTGTTTCTTAATAACAGAGTCTGTTAGTCTGCTCCATCTTATAAACTGATAGTTAACAGCCTGGATTGAATCATGGCTTTATTCCTTAATAGGTGGTGACCTGGAGCGCATCACTTATTACCCTCAGTGAGTCTTGATTTTTCTCTTGTGTAAAAAGAAGGAAATAACAGGCTCTATTTGAGTGTTGAAATAATCAGCAGCTAAAGAGACCTTGTTGACATGTAATGTCACATAATGTCACTCTTCTACTCAAAATCCTCTAATTGCTGCTCATGCCACTCTAAGTAAAAGCTAAAATCCTGACAGTGGTCTACAAGAAAGATTCTACAGTATCCTCTACTATGACCTCTATCTTTATTAAGTTTCCCTTTAACCTTGCTGGCCTCCTTGTTATTGCTTAAACAAGCAGGCTTATGACTCCCTTAAGGCCCTGGCACATGCAATTCCCTCTGCATGGAATGCTCTTTTCCAGATTTTGGCATGGCTTGGATCCTTAACTCTGGGGTCCTTACTCAAATATCACCTTTTCAGAGATTACAAATTCTTTTTCTTCCATATCCCAAACTTCTTCATCTTTTTCTACTTTATTTTTTCCATGGTACTTACCACCACTTGACATATATATTTTTCTCATTTATTATCTTTGTTATCTGCCATTCTACTCCTCAGTGTAGCTTATGATGATAGTAGGGACTTCTTTCTGTTCACTGCTGTATCCCAAGCCCCTAGAACAGTAGCTGAAACATAGTAGACACTAAATAAATATTTGTTATATGACTAGATATTAAATTCTAACACAAATTACCTAGCACTGTGTCTTTGGTTTAAAAAAAAAGGTAGGAAAAGAGAGAGGGAGGGACATTGAGTTGAACATGCAGCATGTTCAATATTTTACCTGATTTGTGGCAAAGGTGAAAACAATCATCCCACTTATCACTTGCTAGTCACAAAAGGGACATATGTCAAAAGTAAATTGCATAAAAAAAATTTTTACAGGAAAATATCATCTAATATATGTCAAAGGAAAGACAGAACTAAAAAAAAAAACATTTTACAGTCTGTAGAGAAATAGCTGATTCTGGCATGGATCATCAATGGATATTAAAACTACGAAATGACAGATTAATACGGAAATAGATAGTAGGTTGAGACTTAACTGTCAACCCACAGGTTTCTTGTTAGTCATACTACTAGAAATACTTTTAAATACCCAATTATCCTATGGTCTTTATTTGCTGTGTCAAGAGCCTCAGGAGACAATAGGAATGCAAGGAGGAGATATGTGCTCCTACATAAACACTTCCACTCACCCCAGGCCCCAAAACTTCTTCAGGACAGAGACCAAGACATATGGCATGGGGCCCAAGGTGTTCTACTGCTGGTGTGTATAGCACCTTGCAAACTTTTACCTTACCAATTGATGTAGTAAGGGAGTTATATTAGCTTATGAGAATAACTTTATACAGACATTTATTTTCCCCACTGACTATTTTTACTTCCAGTGTTTTTAATTCCTCGATTATTTGACTCAAATTCTGATTTTCTTTAAAGCAAATAATTTTAATGGTTTCTTCTAGTCCTCATTGTTCCTTGTCACATTCATCACATGGCAGATCAGCAGTCTGGGCTCTGCAAAAGTGACTAGTAAGGAGAAAGCTTTGCCAGCCCAATTTGCCCCCCATCCTCTATAAACTGTCAAGGGAGCAAACCTGGAGCATGGATTAATATTACTGTTAGCTATAAAACCATCCAGTGCCTAGGTGTTTGCGAAGAAGAAGACGACAGGATGGAGTTGTAAAATGACTCAGAGGAAGTGGGAATTCATTGCCTGTAATGGATTTTTTTTGGTGGTTCCCTGGATGGTAATAGAACCCAAGCCATAGCATTGAGTACCAAAGCCTAGCCACTGCACCACCAGGGAATCCCTTATTGCCTATAATGGAGTCATCCAGCCCTAGGCATCTGATGATTAAACGCTCTGCAAGGAGTACTCTCTAAGCCAGTTTTTTTTCTTTCTTTCTCTCTCTTTTTCTTAGTTCTGTTCATTATTTTTGAAAGAAAAAGCAAAAATCTTTTTCCTTCCTAAGTGGAGAGTTTGTTATGGGTAATAGAATGTCAACAAGTCTTGAGAATAACTGGGCCATAGACTGCATAGGGACTTGCTTGTAAGTGATACCATTTTGAAAACATTATGAAACTTCATGGAAAAGCAGTATAACACCCAAAAGTACAGAAAACATGGGGCTGCTGGGCCCCAGGAGAGAGGGGCCTCACTAACCACAAGGCAGCTTGGGGAGTCACCCTCCTAGTTGATAGCCTGGCTTTTGATAGGAAGTTTATGTAGAAATAAAATAAAGAACACAATTGCTTGATGAATTTAAATTTGTTGGTGTTAAAGAAATTGGGACCAAGTGTGGTTTTGGTATTTCTGATTATGTCACAGTCAGAGGACAGTTTTGTGGTGGTCCTGATAGATGCCTCAGCCTATGACTCATTTTTTTTATTTTGCTCTTTGACAGTGGATCTCTCATTTTTTATCTCCATGGACTCTATACTTTAAAAGTTGTTTTTTAAGCATGCACCATATCTTAAGTAATAGTCCAGATGGCTTTAGAGTTTTCATTGAGCTTTGCAAAATAGCCCTGTCTGATATTGTTCATGGATGGATAAACTGGGAAGTCCAGTTGACAAGGTCCTAGAGGCTAGTCTGATCATAGAGGTAAAGTGTAAGAATCTATCAGATGTTTCCTCTGAGGTTCCAGTAACAGAATCAAGGCCCAGAATTAGGAGGTGAGATATCCCATTTCAACAGGGCAGTCTTAAGAGGATTGGCCCAGAATGGGGAGCCATGAGGTCAAAGCATCAAGTGTAGTTGGAGTGAAAGGTCAAACTGAGACCTGGAGAAATTCCCTGGACCATGGCATGTCTCTTCTGGTGCCTATTGCCTCAAGACTGAATAGGTGAATGATGAAAAAAGCTAAGGGAAAGGGACATCACTTTTTGAGATCTGCCCCAGCTGAGGGGAATATGCAAATGAACAATGGCCAATCCATACATGCCCACTGAGCTCTGACCCAATAGCTTTGCAGCAATTGATAGAGAATGGTCAGGACCTGGTTAATGATTATTAGCTTTTTAATTTTTTTATCTTCCTTTTCTAACTCAGGTCCAATCAGACAAAGTCAAGTATGGTCCCCAAAACAATCACATAAGGTGCACTGCTTCTACTTAGCCTGCTTCCAGGTTCCCCAACAACATCCAATCAGAGAACAAAAGCCCTCTTTTTCCACTCTGAAGCTTTCCACTACTCTGCTTGTCTAAGAGTCTCAGCCAAATGCAAGTCATGAGGGCTGAATCCCCTGCTACAACAAGCTGAAAAAATAACCTGTGTATTCCCGTTTGGGTAGTCTATTTGCCCAGATCTGTAATAGACATAGGTGGAATAATGGAAGCCTCATTATTTAAACAAACACCCCTGAACTTACTAATCTAAATGGTGCAATCCTCTTCAAGTATTCTTTTTGGGGAATTAAGATATATTTCAATGATACCATCTTTACTCAAAATGATTTTGGCACTCATTTTATTAGCATTGAATTTGGAGCTAAGAATGGGTTGTAGTGTTGAGTACTGGCATCACTCCCTCTCCATCTCTTCATGCTTTCAAAGTTTTCTTCTCATTCTCATTCTCTCTCTCTCTCTCTCTCTATCTCTCATACACACACACACACACACACACACACACACACACACACACACTATATCTCATTTCTGGCCTAGGATATGCCCTCTACCAGCATTAAACTTATTCATCAGCCCTGTCTCCAAAATGATTTTTAATTATTTTCCTAATCAGCCCACACCTCCACAAGAGTTTGTTATTTAACAAAATGATATTCCAAAGAGTGACTCAATGTTTTGTCATCTATTTGAGAGATTCATCAGACTCTTTTCATCTTTGCATTTTGCAGTTCAGGAGGACAAGGGAAAACATTACATGCATTTTGCTTTGTTCCAAATACTCTCTAAGTCCATTCTCCTTTGTTTCCTTCCTCAGATAAGAAGTATCACCAGTTAAAGGCAAAGTGGGGAGGGTGGACACTATCTTGCTGGCAAAGCAGTTAGTGTGTTCTCATTCCCTTGTCACATGCATGGAACAGGCTCCTTTGTGTTTGCTTTCATTTTGGCCTAGAAACAGTACATCAGCATCTGTAGCAGAGATCTGTTTTGGAGAATTGTAAAACATGTGAGCGAATGTAGATTCCAAGTAATCATTTTGGTTTTCATGCTCATCGTGAATTCTTGTGATAAAATGGTACTTGTCCCTATACAACACTGTTTTTGTTCATAAGATCCAATGTCAGAATTCTGCCAAGTGGCTCTTTCAGTCTGGGTGAGCTTAAAATGATCGTAGCTCTCATAAAGGAACTGAATAAAGCAACCCTGGGTCAGCAGTGTTCATTTCCTTGAAATCTGGAATATACTGACACAAATGTTGGGGACGTACTAGAGTATTTACAATGTACTCAGGCTGTAGAGTTGAGAGTGCACTGAAGGACAATTGCTGGAAATGGTTTATGAACAATTGATAATAAACATATTCAAAATGGCCACTTTGTTTTGAAATGATAAAATCATTGAATTGTTTGGAATGCCCACGTTGAGCCATTGAAATTCTTCATACATTCTCTTTATGTAAATGCTATGTGATTGGAAAGGACTGAAAGGATATTTGAGCAGTTTCATTCAAATTTTTTACCCTATATCAGCTGTTGGGGATAAATCTGTGGGAAGAAAACCTCCCCCAATCCTTCTCTTCTCATTCTTGTAGTTTGAGAAATTTCCTATCCTTGTGGGTTCTTCTAAAATATTATTTACTACTCAGGGACGTGTATATTGACACTCCCATCCTATCTGCACAAATGACCTTGGGAGACTGACAGAAAATCAAGGAGATTCAGAGTCTGGAGATTGTTTCTGCATATTATCTCCTCACTGGGACACCAATGTAATTAGGAAAATATGACTCTCCACCAGTGTCCCCTGACTCAGGAATGGCAGCCATTTTTCAGGAACCTGGGAAGTTCTGGGAAAAAGGGCATGCCCTTAGCCTTTGGCTCTTTGGTCCTCCCATAACTCTAGCCTGGGATTAGACACTTCTCCTTTCTTCTCCAATGGCATTACATGCTGATCTCCATCATAATACATTTCTCGAATTTTTCAAGTACATGTTGGTTACCCAGGAGACTGTACGTTCTTTAGGACAGGGATTACATCTTAGTGTTCTTGTATTAGCTGCTGAACAAAATAAGCAATAATAAGAAGTGACCAAACCAAAATTCAGTGCTGAGCATTTCAGAGAATCAGGGAATACACACACACACACACACACACACACACACACACACATCACATATATATACATACATCTTATATGTATATAATTTGAATGACATGATTTCAATCCTCTGGGAATTATTGATTGAGTTAAGAAATAAGTCTATATAGAATAAATCAAAGGGAGGAGGGCAAGATGGCAGCCAGAGAGGAGGTCCCTAAAACCTCTCCCAGAAAACACAATTAAATGGATAACCAGGAGCCAAGAAAGGAAACCCTGAGTGGCACAGTGACAACTGAGAAATTCATGCATCACAAGAAAATACCTGAAGATTAGAGAAAGGGGAGAAGTGGGAGAGAAGGGAGGGAGCAGAGATGGATCGTGACCAGACCCCATTGCTGCTGACTTAAGGAACTAGAAAGAAATCAGGGAGCAGCATGATACACAGGAAAGAGGAGGCCATGAGGCAACAAAAGTGAAATCCAGAGTGGCAGAACACTGGGAGACCATGAGGGAGCTGGATCTAAAAGCAGCATGGTAGGGACAAAGCCTGGGAGCCAGCCTCTGAAACTCTAAGTAGCAAGAAAGCTGAAGGAGTACTCTAAACAGCCCCAGGAGGAAATAAGGCCGCAGATACAACACCTAGGCTCCTGGTGTACTAGCAGTCAACAATGCCCTCAGCGTCTTCGCATGACCCATGGCTCCTGGTCCACAGAGCACGCACGTCCGACAACCATGCACAGCCTGCAGCATGTTTGTGCACAACACCCTCACACAGCCCATGACATCAGGCCTGTAACTATAGGCCCATGGCTTGCATGCCTAGAGCTCTCACAGGGCCCATGGCTTCCAGCCTGTGGTGCATGCATGCTTATCACCCTTGCATGGCTTCTGTTTGTAAACTCGGCCCTGAGTGGCTGCCCTTGAGACATATTGCTGAAACATGGCCGGGGTTAAACTGCTAGAGAGGGGAGACAGGCAGATTTAACAGTGTTGACCCCAACCAGCGAGAATGGCCTTGGCCTACATCCCATCAGCCTTCCCTATCTCTCCCAGCTTCCCCAGCAGCGCAAGAAGTGGAGAGACCCCAGTGCACATTTTGTTGGCCTCCCCTGTATCCTGCAGTCTCTCCCAACAAACTGCAGGAAGCAGAGAGACCACAGACTGACACACCCTGCCCCCAAATACTGCTGGAGACCAGAGATACAGCTTAAACAACTCCACTTCCTCTCAAAACTCCCCCCCCAGTGTCACCTAGTTTCTTCACTGCAGCAAGACACCACAAAAATACTAATCAGAGAAAGAAAAAGGGCTCCTGGGCTCTGCTGAAAATAAAGTCCCTATGCCAAAGAAGAAGAACACAATAGACAATTTGAGTACATTAAGATTTAAAGCTGCTAAGAAGATGAAAAATCTCCAGCAAAGGATCTTATAGACTTAGAAATTTATGAACTAAGTGACAGAGATTATAAAGTAGCCATTCTAAAGTCTCTGAGAGAAGTGAAAACATACTGGCAGAACATCATAGCTGAGATTAGTGATCTCAGAAAGAAAATTCATGAACAAAAGAAATAATTGAACAAAGAAATTTAAACTATAAGGACTAACGAGATAGAAATTTGAGAGATAAATAACATAATGGAAGAAGTGAGAAATTAAATAACTACTATAGGAAATAGGGCCAACCAGATGGAGGAAAGAATTAGTGATATTGAAGATCAGAACATGGAAACATCTCAGAAAGAGGAAAGTAGGGAATACAGAACCAAAAGGATTAAAAGAACTCTTCAAGAACTATATAATTCCATGGGGAGACCAGATGGTCTCACCAATGAATTTTACCAAACATTCAAAGAAGAATTAACACCTATCCTCCTCAGACTCTTCCAAGAAATTGAAGAATAAGCAATGCTTCCTAACTTATTTTATGAAGCCAACATTACCCTAATACCAAAGCCTGGTAAAGGCAACACTCACACACACACACACACACACACACACACACACACACACACACGAAAAAGACTATAGACTAATATCTCTGATGAACACAGAAGCAAAAATTCAAAACAAAAATATTAACAAAAAGAATACAACAATGCATCAAAAAGATTATACATCATGAATCATGATCAAGTGGGATTCATTTCAGGAGCACAAAGATCATTCAACATACAAAAATCAATCAATGTGATACACCACATTAACAAAATAAAAGATAAAGACCATATGGTTATATCAATTAATGAAGAAAGTTTTTGACAAGATGCAGCATCCATTTATGATCAAAACACTGAAAAAAATGGGTATAGAAGAAAAGTATCTCAACATATTAAAGGCCATATAGGACAAACACTCAACTATCATCATACTGAATGAAGAAAATCTGAAGCCTATTCCCCTATAATCAGGAACAAGACAGGCATTCCCCCTGTCACCACTGCTATTGAATATAGTACTGAAAGTTCTAACCACAGCATTCAGGCAAGAGAAGAAAGAAAAGGTATCCAAATTGGGAAAGAAGAGGTCAAATTGTCAGTATTTGCAGGTGACATGATCCCTTATATAGAGAATTCCAAAGTTGCCACCAGTAAACTATTAGCAACGAATACAGTAAACGAATACAGTAAAGTCACAAGATACAAAAACAATGTACAAAAACCAACAGCATTCCTATATACGAACAAAGAATCTTTGGAAAAAGAAATGAGTCAATTCCTTTTGCTATCACAACAATAACAACAACAAAAATGAAATACCTGGAAATTAACAAAGAATGTGACAGGCTTATACACAGAAAACTAGAAGACACTTCTGAAAGATATTGCAGAGGACACAAAGAAGTGGAAACATATTTCGTGTTCATGGATAGGAAGACTTAACATTTTTTAAATGTCCATCTTGTCCAAAGCAAATTACAGATTTAATGCAATTCTTATCAAAATCCCACAATCATACTTTTATGAAATAGATAAAAGAATTATCAGATTTATATGGAACTATAAAAGACCTCAAATTGCCAAAGCAATACTACACAAAAATAATAAGGCTGGTGGTACTTTAGTCCTTGACTTCAATTTATATCATAAAGCATCAATAACCAAAAGAGCTTGATATTGGCAGAAACACAGACACATAGACCAATGGAACAGAAATAAAGACTCAGAAATAAATCCACAAATTTATGGACCAATAATTTTTTATAAAGAAGCAAAAAATATGCAATGGGGAAATGACAGCCTCTTCAGTACTAAGCTGAAAAAACATAAGCAAAAGAATGAATCTGACCTGTGAACTCTCACCATATACAAAAATTAACTCAAAATGGATTAAAGACCTACATATAAGACATGAAACAATAAACTGTATAGATGAAAACATAGGTACTAAAATTATAAACCTAGGGCTCAAGGAAGACTTCATGAACCTGACCTCAAAGGCAAGGGAAGTAAAAGCAAACATAAATGAATGGGACTATATTAAACTAAAAAGTTTCTGCACAGCAAAAGAAATCATCAACAAAGCAAAGAGACAGCCAACTGAATGGGAGAAAATATTTGCAAACAATGCATCAGATAAGGGTCTAATATCTAAAATATATAAAGAACTGATATGACTTAACAACAACAAAAAAAAATGAACAACCCAATAAAAAAGTTGGTAGTGGAACTAAACAGACAGTTCTCCCACAAAGAAATACAAATGGCCAGCAGACTAATGAAAAAATGTTCAACCTCATTCGTTATCATGGAAATGCAAATCAAAACCACAATGAGATACCACCTCACACCTGTTAGAATGAATATTATCAACAAGACAAGGAATAGCAAATGCTGGAGTGGATGTGGAGTAAAAGGAACTCTCACACACTGCTGGTGGGAGTGCAAACTGGTACGACCACTATGGAAGACAGTGTGGAGGTTCCACACAAAATTGGGAATGGAGTTACCATATGACCCAGCAATCCCCCTTCTGGTGGTCTACCTCTCAAATTTGAAAACCTTAGTCCATAAAGACTTATGTACCCCAATGTTCATTGCAGGGCTGTTCACAGTGGCCAAAACATGCAAACAACCAAAATGGCCTGTGAACATAAAGAAGCTGTGGTATGTATACACAATGGAATATTATTCAGCTATAAGTAAAGATGAAATACTGCCATTTGTGACAAAATGGATACACCTAGAGATCATCATCCTAAGCGAAATAAGCCAGACAGAAAAAAACAAAAACTGTATGACTTGACTCATATGTAGAATTTAAAACTGAAAGCAACAAAGAAGAAACAAACAAACCAACAAAAAACATATTGGACACAATCAATAGTTTAATGTTTATTTGGGGGCAAGTGGGGAGGAGATGGGAGAAGAGGGAAGGGGTGGGGGAGGAAGAAGGGGGAGTAAAATGTATGATAATGAAAAGAGAACTCACACTGGGTGGTGAACTTATTAACCAACAAGTGACAGTGCACTGTAGAATTGTATACCTGGAATCTATGTAATTCTTGCTAGCCAATGTCAACCCAATAAGTCTAACAACAAAAAAAAAGTTTAAGGACAAAAAATTTATAAAATAAAATAGAAAGACAGATAAAGAGCTTCCCAGAAAAGAAAAGGCTAAAGGAGTTCATCAAAACCAAACCAGAATTACATAAAATGTTAGAGGGACTTTCTTTAAACAAAGCAAACAAATCAACAAGAAAAAAATAAAAATAAAATGGCAATAACTACAGATCTATCAATACTTACTTTCAATGTAGGTGTATTAAATTCTCCAATAAAAAGACATAGGGTGGTTTAATGAATAAAAAAACACAATTCATGCATATGTTTCCTTCAAGACATTCACTTCATATTTGAAAGACACAGCCTGAAAGTAAATAGATTGAAATAGAGATTTCATGCACATGAAAAAGAAAATTGAAAAAGTTGGGGTAGCAATAGTTAGTCATACCAGACAAAAGAAACTTTAAAATAAAGGCTAAAAGAGACAAAACGAGACCTAGTAATCTCACTTCTAGACATATATTTGAAACACTCAAAATGCTATTTTGAGAGGATATATGCACTCATATGTTCATTGCAGCATTATTTACAATAGTCAAGCTATGAAGGCAACATATATACAATAAAATATTACTCAGCTATAAGAAGACAATGAAATATTGCTATCTACAACAATAAATGGAACCAGAGGGTATTGTGCTGAGAGTAGTAAGTTAGACAGAGAAAGACAAATGTCATGATTTTACTTATAAGTGAAATCAAAAAACAAAATAAACAAACAAATGAAATAGAGACAAATTCATAGATACAGAGAACACTATGATGGTTGCTAGATGAGGAGTTGGTTGAGGGTGGGTTAAAATGAAAAAGGGATTAAGTAGAACAAATTTGTTGTTATACAACAGCCATGGGGATGTAGGGTTTAGCATAGGAAATATAGTCAATAATATTATAATAATTATGTATGGTGTCAGATGGGTACTAGACATACATAGGTATTACAATATTATTGACCATGGTGTTAGGGTGATAGATGGGAAGGTGCTAGGGTGCAGCTGGAAAAATTCACAAGATTAAGAAATACAAATTTGTACTTACAAAATAGTCATAGAAATGCAGAGTAAAATATAAGAAATATAGTCAATAATATGGTAAGAACTATTAGTAGTGCGATGGGTTCTAGACTAGTCAGGGGGAAGACTTATTAAATTATATAAATGTCTAACCACTATGCTGTACATCTGAAATTAATATAAAATAATACTGAATGTCAATTGTAATCAAAAAAAATTTTTTAATGGAGAAAAAGATATGGGGTATAAAAGGTTCATATTTCCAGGTATAAAATAAATAAGTCTTGGGAATATAAAATAGAAATAGGAAATATACCAGGGTGCCAAAAAATTGTATACACATTTCAAGTGATATTATCTATAAATTATTTTCCAAAGTTGAATTGAATTATGGTAGCAATGTGTAGTATGATGTCTGCTCAAAAGATGGCATTAATCAAATGAATGCTAGCATCATCATGCAATAGGTAGGACAGTAAAAAAAAAATGGCAGAAGCACTATTGTTTGAGTAGTCCAAGACCATTTTGAAGTGGTATTTGAAATTAGAGAATGTTGTTTCAGTTCTCCCAATGTTCTCCTGAATTAACACCCCATGACTTGTACCTATAGCAGATCTTAAAGGATGTGGTGTACAGTAGAAAACTGGTTACATTGGAGGCACTTTGGGAAAAAAATTGAAATGGCATGCTCAATGATACAAGTGGACACTTTAGCCAATGTTGCTTAAGCAATAGTTTGCCATAATAAAAAGTATCTGGATGCTGATGGTAACCACTTTAAATACCTCTCGTAATTGCAGAAGTCAAATGCGACTTGTATTTATCTTTTGTTATCAGTATATATTGAGTATTACAATTTTAATACAGTTTTATTCTTTCTCAAAATGTGTATACATTCTTCTGGCACCCTCTATAGTCAATAATATTGTGAAAATATGGTATGGTGTAAGGTGTTTGTTGGACTTTTTATAGGGATCACTTATTTAGGTATATAAATGTTGAATAACTATGGTATACACCTGAAACTAATATATTGTATGTTAGCTATATTTTAAGAAATATAAACATAAATAAAACAGAAGTAGAGATAAAAAGCTTCCCAGACAAGAAAGAGCTAAAGGAGTTTATCTCCCACAAATTAGTATTACAAGCAATGTTAAAGAAATTTCTTTAAGAAGCAAAAGGGGGAAAATATAAACATAAATAATAAACAGGCAATGACTACATACTTACCAATAACCCCTTTAAAAATAAATGGATTAAATCATTCAATCAAAGTGGATAAGAAAATAAAACCAATACCAGTTGTCATTAAGGTAGTAGTGTGAGAGGAGATTCTTGAAACCTCTCCTGGTAATTATAACAAATTGAACATCTATAAATTCAACAAAGGAATTCCTAAGCAACATATAACCTCAGCAGAAAGACCCCCTCATTGCAAGGAAACACCTAATGTTTGAAAAAAAGGGGATGAGGTGGAAAGAAGGAAAGGAGACAGTGAAAAAATGGGGCCACAGGATGCAGTCTGAAGGCTAGGAGAGAGAAGGAGTGAGATGGGGTCAAGGAATGTGGACAGGAACACTTGCAATCCTGGGACAGTAATGAACTGAGATGGTGACAAGTGTGAAACACAAGCCCAGTGCTCAGCCCAGTCCTAGGAGAAGGACTGTGGCATGATGGGCATGAAATGTGGGCCCAGGAGAAATAAAAATAAAAGACAGCAGTGTGTGCACTTTCTCTGACCGCATGCATTTCTGGCAGAGGACCCAGTTTGTAATGCAGCTGAGCCCATCAACCACGGCAGCAACCTCAGGACACACAGATGATGTAGGCCCCACCCCCCTCATTGTCAGGCAGAAATCATAACCACAGAGCCTTGCCACCTCCACCTACCTTCCCAGAGCTTGCCTCCCTGCTTTCCTACCAGTGCTTACAGGAAAAGAGTTGTATGGGCTAGTCAGCAGCAGTCTGGCAATTGCTATTATCTGTTACCACAAATCTGCACCTCACCCTACAAATCCCATTTCCACCCCTTCCAGTTTAAACCACTGGGGTGGTCCATGGAAGGTGAGACACACAGGCATCACAGTTTCTACCTGCACTGTGGTTTCAGAGGTACACAGCTCCATCATCTACCACATCCTCCCATAGGAGTAGTGCACCACACTGAGACCAAGGCAACTGGTCAAAGATGACAAACCCATCTCCCAGGAAATCTCCCATCAGGAGAAGATGAAAAAACCAAGAGAAAATAAACTGCTCAGTCCAAGACAGAAAATAAAATGCTCCAGCAACACCTACTAGGAAGCAAAAGAAAGACTTCTTCATATCTACCTGTGGCAAGATCCATTCCTATAGATAGATGCCCAGGAAGAGAAATGCACCAACAACTATAAATATCCAAGGGAACAAAGCTACTGAAAAAGAAAATGAAACATCTTCAGAAAAGGAACTTAAAAACATGTAAATATGTTATTCATATGACACAGAATTTAAGATTGCAGTTCCAAAAAGAAAGAAAGAAAGAAAGAAAGAAAGAAAGAAAGAAAGAAAGAAAGAAAGAAAGAAAGAAAGAAACTCAACAAGATGCAAGAAAACTCAAGAAACTTAATAAACTCAGGAAGGAAATTTGCAAATAGAAAGGAACATTTTAACAAAGAGATTGAAAGTTTAAAGAAGAACCAAATAGAAATTATGGAGATGAAAAACACAATAAAAGAGATGGAGAATGAAGTGGGTAGTATAAGAAACAGAGCTGACCAAATAGAGAAAAGAATGAGCGATATCAAAGATAGAAATATGGAAGTTACACAGAAGAAAGAAGAAAGAGACATGAAAATTAAAAGAAAGATAGAAAGAAGTCTATAAAAACTATTTCACTCCATCAGAAAAAAATAACATAAAAGTAATGGGTTTACCAGAAGGAGAAGAGAAAAGGGAACTCTTGTATAATACACTTATTAGGTTCTTAAACTACTGTGTTATGTGAATCTGTCTTATACACAACAGAGAACTAGTACAAAAAGGGGGATAGTTTCCAAAGATTAAGTAAAAATACTATTATATTTTTAAGTAAAAGAAACATCTTTATTAAAACAATTTTCACCTATGTATAATGTAGTAAAGAGAAAAACACAATGTTTAAAGTGTATGTACTTAATACTCCGTAATCAAAATGGATTTACAATTCTAATAAACTTTAAAATCCTGCAATCAAATCTGATATGACATTGACAGTCAAATGAAAAATTTCAAATGAGGTATCTTTTGCTTTTAAAAGCTTTTATTAAGTTCTGTGTTATTCAGGGATTTCCCTAATTTCAAATGAGGTATCTTTTACTCTTAAGAGCTCTTATTACATTCCCCGTTGTTCAAGGATTTCCCTAATTTTGAATGAGATATTTTTTGCTCTTAAAAGCCCTTGTTATATTCCCGTGTTGTTTAGGGATTTCTCTAATTCTCAAACCATGTTAAAGTGAAACTTTGTTATGGAAGTGCTGTGTTAGTATGGGGGTTATCCGTATAGTCAAACAAATAGTCAACAAGAACTCCCCAAGCCTCTGAAAATGCCTAGATCTTTTAATTCAAGAAATAAACAGAACATCTAATTACCTCAATCCCAATAGGCCCTCTCCAAGGCACATTATATTAAAGCTGTAAAAAAATTAATGACTAAGAAAAAATTCTTAAGGCAGCCATGGAAGACTGTAGCTTTAAAAAAACAAAAACCCATTAATTATCATTAGACTTCTCAGCAGAAACTCTACAAGCCAAGAGGGAGTGAAATAAAATATTCAAATTATTGAAGGAGAGAAATTAAAAGCCAAAAATAATTTATTCAACAAAGTTATCCTGTAGATATAAAGGACAAATGAAAACTTATCTAGATATGCAGAAGCTGAGGAAATGCCCTAGCAAAAAGCCTGTATGCCAGGAAATACTGAAGGAGGCTTTTGACCTGGAAGAAAAAGTAAAAATAAATGGGGGTAACTTATAACAACAACATCGTAAAAGGGGGAGAAGTAAAAGTCTGAATTTGCAAAGGGAAATGATGGTAAAAAGTATATTTAAGAAAAGTGACAACTGTTTATATGAAACTTCATTTTATATAAACTTAATGGTAACCACTCAAAAAATAAATCCAGAACTGAGACACATAACATAAAAAAAGAGGACACAGAGAAAAATAATCATAAAACACCACCAAACTAAAATAACACACTAAAAGAAAAAACTAAAATAACACACTAAAAGAAAAAAACAAATTCAAAGAAATGAGCTACCAGAAAACAAGAGATAAAAGGACTATAGAAAATTCATATATATAAATTGTCACCCTAAATGTAAATTGTCTGATCCCACCAATAAAAAGGCATGGAGTAGCAGATTAAATCAAAATACAAAACCCAACCATATACTGCCTCCAATAAATACAACTCACCTACAAGGACAAATACAGACTCAAAGTGAAAGGGTGGGTAACAGTACTCCAAGTAAATGGCATCCAGAGAAAAGCAGATATAGCCATACTTATATTTGATGAAACACACTTCAGGATAAAAAAAGGTAATAGAAGACCAAGATAGACATATTATATTGATTAAAGGTGCAATACAATGAAAAGACATGACACATTTAATATATCTGCCGCCCATCAGAAAGCACCAAAATTTACAAAGCAACTACTAACAGAACTAAAGGGAAAAAATGACATAAACAATTATAGTAAGGGACCTAAACACCCCATTGACAGCCATGGACAAATCATTGAAACAGACACTCAATAAGAAAATATCAGCTTTAAATGACACATCACAACAATTGGACATAATTGACATTTACAGGACACTTCATCCTACAATATAAAACTATACATTTTTTTTACTACTGCACATGGAACATTAAAAAAAAGATCATACATTAGGACACAAAATTAGCCTCAGCAAATTTAAGAAGAGTGAAATGATGCAAAGTGTAGTCTCTGATAAAAAAATTTTTAATTGGAGATCAACTGAAATTTTTTAAAAAGGAGAAAAAACACATACGCGATGTAACAATTAAGTTTGTGAACTTGCCACCATGCGCCTACATTGGCCGAACCATACAATCAACTAAGTAGTGAAAGAGAGGCAAGATGGCGACTGGAGAGAAGGTTCCTAAAGCCTCTCCCAGAAAACACAGTTGAACAGCTGTCCAAGAGCCAAGAAAGAGAACCCTGAGTGACAAAATGGCAGCTGAGAAATCCACGCTTTGCAAGGAAACACCTGAAGGTTGGAGAAAAGGGGGCGAGTGGGACAGAGGTGAGGGAGCACAGATTGCAACAGGACCCAATCACTGCTGATTATACTGGAGCAGCACAGTGCACAGGAGTGGGGAGGCCAATAGGCGACAAGAGTAAAAGCCAGCAAAGTGGCAGAACAGTGGGAGATCGTGAGGGATCTGGGCTTTGGAGAGGCGAGTTGGGGATGGAGCTTGGGAGCAAGACTCTGGAACTTTTGAGTGATAGGAGGGCTGAGCGAGGACTCTGAACTGCAGAGAGGACACTTGGATCCTGGTGCCCTTGCGATCCACAGCGCAGGGATGCACAGCTCCCACACAGGACTGCAGTTCCTGTGCCTGGCCTGCCACAGAGGCAAGCCAGGCTGCCTTCCAAATGCCAGGTCAGACCCACAGCTTTGGACTTGTGGTGTGCATGCCTGCTCGTGCACCCCTGGGTCCTACAAGCAGTGCGAGTCCGCAGACTCCACCCCAATGGCTGGATGCTGCTCAAGAAGAAAGGCAGATCTGAGAGCATTTGCCCTAGCCAGCAGGAGCAGCCTTGGCCCGCATCACCCAGATTCTCTAGCATGGGGCAGAAGGTGGAGCTGCCCCAGAGCAACTTTTGTTGGCCTCTCCCCTTTCCTACAGCCTCCCCAAACAACTAACTAATTGTAGGATGTAAAGGGACCCTGGATAGATGTGAACCACCTCCAAACGTGGCAGGAGACCAGAAATGAGAAATTAAACAACCCTCCTCTCTCCCAAAACTTGACCCCCCAGTGCCACCTAGTGTCTACCCTACAGCAAGACACCACAAAACTACTAATCAGGGCTCCTGGGCTCTGCTGGACACAATGACCTCATGTCAAAGAGAAAGAACCCAACAGACAGAATGAATTCCTTAAAAACTAAAACTGCTCAGAAAGAACATGAAATTTATCCAGAAGGCAGCTTCTTAGACCTAGAAGATTCTGAACTAAGTGACAGAGAATTAAAGTAGCCATTCTAAAGGCTCTGAGAGAAATGAAAACATACTGGCAGGACACCATAGCTGAGATGAACGACATAAAAAAGAAACTCCATGAGCAAAAGGAACAATTTAACAAAGAAATTCAAAATGTAAGGAAGATCGAGATGGAAATGCAAGAGATGAATAATACAATTAAAGAAGTGAGAAATGAAATAACTGCCATAGGAAACAGGGCCAACCAGATGGAGGAAAGAATTAGTGGCATCAAAGATCAGAACATGGAAACAGCGCAGAAAGAGGAAAAGAGGGAATACAGAACCAAAAGGATTGAAAGAACTCTGCAAGAACAACCTAACCCCATGAGACAAAACAACATCAGGATAATAGGAATATAAGAAGGGGCAGAACAGTCTACAGAGAGCATACTCAAACAAATAGTAGATGAGAACTTTCCAAACCCTTGGAAAGATCTGGAACCCCAAGTTCAAGAAGAAAACAGGTCCCCTAGATACCTGGACCCTAACAGATCTTCTCCAATACACATGGTACTAAAGATGTCCAAAACTAAAGACAAAGAGACAATTCTCAAGGCAGCTAAGGAAAAAAACAATTGTAACCTTTAGAGGAAAACCCATCAGGCTGGCATCAGACTGACTACTCAGCAGAAACTCTACAAACCAGGAGGGAGTGTAATCCAATATTGCAAACTTTAAAAGAGAGAAACTTACAGCAAAGAATAAATTATCCAGCAAAATTATCTTTCAGATATGAAGGTGGAATAAAGACCTTCTCAGACACACAGAAGCTGAGGGAATTTGCCAGCACTAGGCCAGTACTCCAAGAAATACTGAAAGAGGCTCTTCACCCTGAAACAAAACATCAGGAAAAATGGAACAAAGTTGGGGTAACAAGAAAGAAACAAAAATAAAACAAAAATAAACAAAGAAATAAGTAATGGTCACAGGAAATCCTCACATATTGATCACCACTCTAACTGTTAATGGACTGAACTCACCAATAAAAAGACATAGAGTAGCACACTGGATTACAAAACATAACCCATCCATTTGCTGTCTCCAAGAAACACACCTCAGCCATAATGACAAACAAAGACTCAGAGTGAAAGGATGGGAAACAACACTCCAACCAAATGGTAACAAGAGAAAAGCAAGAGTTGCCATACTGATATTTGATTAAATAAACTTCAGGTTAAAAAAGATAGTAAATACAAAGATGGACATTACATAATGATAAAAGGCACAATACAACAACAAGAAGATTTGACACTAATTAATATATATGCTCCCAACCAGGATGCACCAAAATACACAAAGAAACTATTAACAGATTTGAAAGGAGAAACTGGCGAAAACACAATCATTGTGGGAGACTTAAACACCCCGCTAACAGCCATGGACAGATCATCCAAACAGAAAATAAATAAGGAAATATCAGCTCTAAATGACACATTACAGCCATTGGACATAATTGACATTTACAGGACACTTCATCCAGCAAAAACAGACTATACCTTCTTTTCAAGTGCACATGGAACATTCTCAAGGATAGATCACATGCTGGGACACAAAAGTAGCCTCAGCAAATTCAAGAACATTGAAATAATACCAAGTGTATTCTCAGACCACAAAGCTTTGAAATTGGAGATCAACTGTAAAAGGAAAGCAGAAAAAACACATATACATGGAGATTAAACAACATCTTATTAAAAAGTGACTGGGTAAAAAATAGATAAAAAATGAGATTAAAAATATATAGAAACTAATGGCAATGAAAATACAACATGTCAGAATTATTGGGACTCAGTGAAAGCGGTAATAAGAGGGAAATTTATATCACTGCAGTCTATCTTAAGAAACAAGAAAAATCACAAATAAACACCTTAGCATCCCATCATAAAGAACTAGAAAAAGAAGAGCAAACAAAACCCAAAGACAGCAGAAGGAAAGAAATAATAAAAATTAAAGCAGAGCTAAACCAATCAGAGAACAGAAGGACAATAGAAAACATTAATATTACGAAGAGCTGGTGCTTTGAGAAAGTCAACAAAATTGACAAACCTCTGGCTAGACTAATCAAAGGACAAAAGTGATAGAAATGAGCCAAAACACCGGGTGGTAGTGACAGGCTTTATTAGGGGAGAAGTTGCCGGGCTGTCTCACAATGGGAGAGCAGCAGCTCCGGCCATTGGAAGTGAAGTTATAAAGGTAAAGGGGTTGCTAGGCATAAGGCAGAGGGAGGCATATGTGGTTACTATTGATTGGTCAGGCATAGGTTCCAATTCACCTGGCTAAGGTACGGGCTAGGTGGTCACTGCTGATTGGTCAAGGATAGGTTTCTACGTACCAGGCTAAGGTACGGGCTAGGGCAAGTTTCAGTGTTCTGAGCCAAGTTATTGTTTCTTGGGCTAAGTTTTTAGTTTCCCAGGCTACGCTGAGTTACAGTGGGGTAAGGGGAGGGGGGAGAGGATGGAGGAGCAGGAGCCATTCTATATTGAATCTATCAAAAAGGAAATGACACAAATATCCAAAATTAGAAATGAAAGGGGAGAAATTACCACTGATACCACAGACATACAAAGGATTATAAGAAAATATTATGAAGAACTTTATGCCAATAAATTTAACAATCTAGAAGAAATGGACAAGTTTCTAGAAACTTATAACCTACCTAGACTGAACCAAGAAGAACTGGATAATCTAAATAGACCAAACAATAACAAAGAGATTGAAATGACTATCCATAATCTCCCTAAAGGCAAAAGCCCTAGACCAGATGGTTTCACCAACAAGTTCTACCAAGCATTTAAAGAAGAATTAATACCTATCCTCCTCAGACTCTTCCAAAACATTGAAGAGGAAGCAATACTTCCTAACTCATTCTATGAGGCCAACATTACCCTAATACCAAAGCCTGGCAAAGACAACACAAAGAAAGAAAACCATAGATTAATATCTCTGATAAACACAGATGCAAAAAATCCTAAACAAAATATTAGCAAATAGAATACAACTACACATCGAAAAGATCATACATCATGATCAAGAGGGATTCATCCCAGGAGCACAAGGATGGTTCAACATATGAAAATCAATCAATGTGATACACCACATAAACAAAATCAAAGATAAAGACCATACAGTCATATCAATGGATGCAGAAAAAGCTTTGAACAAGATACAACATCCATTTATGATCAAAACACTAAATAAAATAGGTATAGAAGGAAAGTATCTCATATAATAAAGGTCATATATGACAAACCCTCAGCTAATATCATACTGAATGGGGAAAAGCTGAAGTCTATTCCCCTAAAATCAGGAACAAGACAAGGATGCCCCCTGTCACCACTGCTATTTAATATAGTGCTGGAAGTTCTAGCCACAGCAATTAGAGAAGAGAAAGGAATAAAGGGTATCCAAATTGGGCAAGAAGAGGTCAAATTGTCACTATTTGCAGATGACATGATCCTTTATATAAAAAATTCCAAAGATTCCACCAGCAAACTATTAGAAACAATAAATAAATATGGTAAGGTTACAGAATACAAAATCAATGTACAAAAATCAACAGCATTCCTGTATACAAAAAATAAATCCTCAGAAAAAGAAATGAGGGAGTGAATTCCTTTTGCTATCACAACAAAAAGTATGAACTACCTGGGAATTAACTTAACAAAGAATGTGACAGACTTACATGGAAAACTATAACACATTTTTGAAAGAAATTGGAACAGACATTAAGAGATGGAAAAATATCCCCTGTTCATGGATAGGAAGACTTAACAACTTTAAAATGGCCATTCTGCCCAAAGCAATCTACAGACTTCATGCAATACCCATCAAAATCCCACAATCGTACTTTTGAAATAGATAAAAGAATTATCAGATTTATATGGAACCATAAAAGACCTCGAATTGCCAAAGCAATACTACATAAAAAGAATATGGCTGGTGGCATTACGTTCCCTGACTTCAATTTATATTACAAAGCATCAATAGCTAAAACAGCTTGGTACTGGCAGAAAAACAGAAATATAGACCAATGGAACAGAACTGAAAACCCAGAAATAAATCCACAAATTTATGGATAAATAATTTTTGATAAAGGAGTAAAAATCATGCAATGTGGAAAAGACAGCCTCTTTAGTAGGTGGTGCTGGGAAAACTGGAAAAACATATGCAAAAGAATGAACCTGAGCTGTGAACTCTCTCCATATACAAAAATTAACTCAAAATGGATTAAAGATCTTCCTTTCAGACCTGCAACAATAAACTGTATTGAAGAAAACATTGGAACTAAGGTTATAGAGCTAGGACTCAAGGCAGACTTCATTAACCTGTCCTCAAAGGCAAAGGAAGTAAAAGCAAAAATAAATGAATGGGACTATATCAAACTAAAAAGCTTCTGCACAGCAAAGGAAACCATCAACAAAGCAAAAAGACAGCCAACTGAATGGGAGAAAATATTTGCAAATCATGCATCATGTAAGGGTCTAATATCTAAAATATATAAAGAACTAATAAGACTTAACAACAATAAAAAAACAAACAACCCAATTAAAAAGTGGGCAGAAGAACTAAACAGGCACTTCTCCCACGAAGAAATACAAATGGCCAGCAGACATATGAAAACATGCTCATCCTCATTAGCTATCAGGGAAATGCAAATCAAAACCACAATGAGATACCACCTCACACATGTGAGAATGGTTGCTATCAACAAGACAAGGAACAACAAGTGCTGGAGAGAATGTGGAGAAAAAGGAACTCTGGTACACTGCTAGTGGGAGTGCAAACTGGTACAACCACTGTTTAAGGCAGTGTGGAGGTTCCTCAGAAAATTGGGAATGGACCCAGCAATCCCCCTTCTGGGGATCTACCCAAAAAACCTGAAAACCTTTGTCTGCAAAGACTTATGTACCCCAATGTTCATCGCAGCGCTGTTTGCTGTTCACAGTGGCCAAAACATGGAAGCAACCAAAGTGCCCTGCAACAGATGACTGGATAAAGAAGCTGTGGTACATATACACAATGAGATACTACTCAGCTATAAGAAAAGATGAAATATTGCCATTTGCAACAAAATGGATGGACCTGGAGATCATCATGCTTAGTGAAATAAGCCAGACAGAAAAAACAAAGAACTGTATGACTTCACTCATGTGCGGAATATAAAACTGAAAGCAAAGAAAAAAAAAAGAAATGAAGAAACAAATAACCCATGGACACAATCAATAGTTTAATGTTTATTTGGGGACGAGTGGGTTAGGGAGAGGAGGGGGGGGGAAGCTAAATATAAGGTGATGGAAAGAGAAGTCACATTAGGTGGCGAACTTATTATACATCAAGTTGACAATGCACTGTAGAATTGTATGCCTAAAACCTATGTAATCCTTGCTAACAGATGGCACCCAATAAATCTAACAATAAAAATGAATTAAAAAAAAAAAAGAATTGTTGAGCCCTGCCACATATCTACTCCTGTTTATGAAGAATGTGAAGTCTTACTGAGAAAAACAAGTGTAAATAAATGAATTTATAAAATAAAAAAATTTCTATTGTGGTAGGCAGCTGGTGAAGTAGCTTTCTAAAACCTGATACTGAGTTGTTACGGAAGTATCATGTTTGTGAGTATCGAATAAGGAGTCAAAAGACCTAGGCAAGACCTGTGTGATCATAGGCAAGATTCTCACCCCTTTGAGTTTTATTCGAAAGATGAAAGACTTGAACCAAGAAGTCTCTAAAAGTCCACCAGCTTTCAATTTTCTAGAATTTTTAGAGATAAATGGCTGAACCCAGATCAGGGTTAATTTCAATGTTTGTTATTGGAGGGGACCTTTTTACTTGCATAAGTTGATGGGCATCAAAGTCTCTGTGTTGACTGAAAAAGAAGAGAAGAAAAAACTGAAAATGGAAAGAGCAATTATCTATTTCCCACTGGGACTATATATTCAATTAGTTACTCTGTTGAGAGAAAGGCTAAAGCCACAAAATGATTGGTGAGACCAACAAGAAAATACTAATATTAATACCAGGCTGCTGGATCCAAAGGGCCCAAAGCCACTGGTTCTCAAGAAGCCAGAGGACTGCTGGGAAAGAGTTTCTTAGCCCAATATTGCATTTTGTCTCATGAATTCCACAGTAGCACTAAATGTGCACCAAAGACAGAAGATCTCAAAGTCCCCTCTGCGGCAAGCTTAGTGATTTTGTGGCCTTAACCTTACTTTGCATTCAAGGCTGTACAAGCCATGGACTTGAGAAAGGGGCTGCTAGAGAGGAAAAGGGAGATAATGGCAAAAGGTATGTGGTAAATGAGGTTGACGGGTTCATGCAAACATAAGGCACTCTTTGCTGACTTACACTAGTTAAGGGAGATTTTGTCTTATCTATAAGTGGTAAGTGCTGATGATGCATCTGCTGCAGCTCTCTACATCAGTAGGTGTAACAGTAGCAAGTGCTCATCCTTTGAGCTCCCGTTAGTATAGCTAACATTCTCTGTTTTCCATTAGGTAGTATATTTGCATAAAGCAGTTTCTCTGAGTTGGTTGGCAACACACTGAGGATTCCATACCCCTACCTGTTGCCAGAATCTCTGGGTTAATAGAAAAATTGATTACTGAGATGATTATAAGATGCTCGACACCAGATTGGATGGATTGCTTTGGTCTGTACCCACAGGCCATATCTTATCATGTATCCACAGCAGCCAATGGAAGCTTACAGGAATGCCTTTTGGGAAATTTTGGTCAAATCAAGTCACATGTTAAAGAGAGGATGGTAATTAAACTTTAGAAATTACTGAAACAAATTCTTCTCATTGAATAAAAGCCAACTAGTCTGACTGCTAATCACCATAAAGACAACCTAGAAGAAACCATGATCCCTCCCAGATTCCCATAGAAAGAAGTCAGGGTATCTAGTCTATCTGACTCCCATACCTACCTCAACCACTAAGAATTTACCCTTCATTGAAATTTTATAACAGACAATTGGTGATAGTACTAAGGGTGGGATTGGTGATCTCACTTCCTAAATTTTCAGTCCCATTGAAAGGTAAAACAGATGTGGTTCTACCAATCATGAATGCCTCCTCTCTCTCTAAAGAAAGGTCAAGTTTTGTTTTCTGAAGATACCTTAGAGATTTGGGAAATCACAGAATCATATACTGTTCAGAGAAGATAGAAAATGAAAAGGTGTTGGTCCAATCTCCTTTTTTCATAGATGAATAAGTAAGTCCTCAAGAGCTGCTTTTTCAAGGCTAAAAAGCCACTTGGTAACAAGTGGTGCCACTAAATTAAGCTAATACCGAGTTATATGCTCCATTACCCTCAGCTACCTCCAGACCAAACTGAATATTTTGCATAAGAATTTGCCTAAGAAACACACAGATACAATATACACGTGCCCATGTACACACACACACAACACACACAGAGAAAAATACAACACATCTCAATATTAAGCAACCCAAATTAATCATTCTACTATTGGGGTTGTTGGTAGAAGTAAATCATACAAAAGAAGAATGTCTTAATAGCATAGGATCCAGAGTGAGACTATTAGGATGCTAAGTAATGTAAAGCTCTCTGTGCCTCAGTTTACCCATTTGTATGATAGGAATAATAATGATACTTATATCATGAAATTATTATAAGTAATTAATTGGTTAGTAAATATAAAATACTTAAAATAAATAGTGGCATATAATAAGCAACCAATATAAATTCACTGTGATACTCTTTGCACTGGTCTAAGATGGCAGCATTACAATTTGCAGCTGTCCTCATACCACACTCCCCTTCACTCCTGCAGATACTTTTGTTGTGGCCCTGTCCTTTTAGGTCAAAGTAGTATAAAACAATGCTGTAGAAAGTGGTGGTCATGTTGGAGGGAACTGGCTCTTTACCTTAAATAGGTTCCCTTAAGATTAGTGCTTTAATTTTTCAAAGTTTGCTATTTAAAAGTTCCATTAAGCCATGTTATCCAAGAGATTTTTTTTTAATCAATGAAGTACAACTTCCTGCTGTTCTTTTCCAAGAGTGCCAAGGGATCACTTCAGGTTTTCATGGGAAAATTATAAGATGGGATTATTCCTACAGCTGTGCTGGCTGAGTGACTGATGAGCTGGAGCTTTCAGAGAAGCTAATCCTTACCATTCCCTTGGGTCTACATCTGGCCCATGGCTTTACTCATATTGTCAGACTGTTCTCAGAAGTAAGCATTTACGTTTGTGACCTCTAGATATTCTAAAAACTACAGCAACCAGAACTCGGGTTAAACACCAGAGAAAACCTTGATCTGTTTATGATCTCTCTCTCAGTACCATAGGACTAGAGTGTGATAAGTTCTGAAAGGTGCTGGAAGTTGGACTAGTAAGGGCTGAGGGCATATGAATGAAGCACTGACAGCATCTGCTTTCTGACACTTTATCCTGGCTCTACTCAAATCCACTCACATCCCATTTAAGTTTAATCTGTCTGGTCACAAATCTTAGGAGGATGCTTGTTGACAACTCTAAAAAGGAAGAGGATTACAACAGAAGGGTTAATGGCCTAACCTATAGTCCCTACACAGAAACAGGTCCCTAGGTCATAATTGATATTAATAATCCAGACTTTCATGTCTGAGAGGTCTGACAACCCTGAGTTAATTCACCTCAAGGACCCAAACAGATGAGCTGAATCTCACTCCAGAACAACCATCACATGGTTTCTGCAATTGCCCATTCAATTATTAGCAAGTATGAAAGCACCTAGGGACATTTCAGATCCAAGCATGTTCCCTCACACCTCCATAATAGAACAACAAGCCTATTTCTTCATGATAATAAGGTAAATTTTTTCTTCGCTTGCTGCTCTACTGGCATGAAAAATCCAAAATGACCAGATAACAGCCATCTATTTAGGGCTAATGTAATTACCCCTCAAAGTACTTTATCTCCTGGCACAAGATTTCTTCATCCCCAACTAGAAACCAGACCTCTAGTCCTGCAGATCCTAACCTTGTGTGACAGAAAGCAAAATTCTGCAAGTAGATCACTGGAAGTAATAGTGTCAAGAGTCCCTCCTACTTCTGACCCTTGGTTCTCAACCCCATGAATTCTTGCTATTGAGGGCATTGTACCTTCAATGGCTATTGATTCAGACTATGTACTATATTTTGAATGATAGCACTCAAATCCTGCAGGTGTCATCCTCAGACTGACACCTTAGTTGCACCTTTAAAAAAAACCATTCCAACTTTCTATCAGCTTAAAACTTCGGGGTGATAATATATATATTTATATATGAGGACTGTTCAGAAAAAATTCAGCCATTACCAATCTAACAAGAACAGTTACATGGCTGAATATTTTCTGGACAGCCCATATTATTCATACACACACACACACACACACACACACACACACGTGTGTGTGTGTAGTTGTATATATGTGTATATGTATATATGTGTATATATCTGTGTGTGCGTAGATAGATAGATAGATAGATAGATAGATAGATAGATAGATAGATCAATTGATACTGTGGACTTGTGCCAATTACTATAACTCCTTCCTTGGAAAGTGAATCCATTACACCAGGTGTGTTATGTGGGATTGCCAAAAAAAATAAATCAGACACTGTGAGTTCTCAAATTTTTTTCAAATGCTAGTGATGTTATATAGGCCAGTCTACTTATATCTCATTCTTATCCATCATTAATGCTATAGTACACCAGAGTTATCACTTTCCGAATGTGTTATTAATGCCACAGTATGCTAAGGGTTATCACCACACCCATTACCACCAGCAATGGGATTTGTTTATTGCTATTTGGTGTGGTTCCAGAATCCATCCTAAGGACCTGTTCCCTTGGATCACTTCTCATACTAATTGTCTTAGTTTGCATTCCTACAGAAGAAGTCACCAAGAATAACTTTTTGAGTACAAGTATATTATTGTGTAGTTGACCCCAGTAAATATTGTCAAGGAAGTGAAGGAATGTGACAGGGACACCAAGGCTCTCAATAAATGGTATATTGTCAAAGTAGTTATGATTACTAGAGCAACTAGAGCTAACTTGACTGAAGGACCTCTGATAGACTATATAAGGCATATGACTGAGAATTTTCCTTTCTAAATGGTGACTAAGCTAAGGTGTTGATCCATCAACTTCCATCTATGATTGGTAGAGAGAAGGACTGTGAACACTCCAGCACCTCCAGCTTTCCATGGGTGTATAAGCACAGAAAATATTGGGCACCAGAGTAAATCTTCAGGCAAGAATTGTAAGTGCTGGCAACTGGAAGTTGATCTGGAAGGCAGACATATGGTAGGGGATGTGGCTATATGGAAGTCATCCAGTACAGTGTGGAGGAATGGTATATGAATAGCAATTAATGCTTAATATTTATTGAGTGATTGATAAACCAGGAACTGCTTTATGCATTTATGCATATTATCTCATGCATTTCTTACAACACTCCTTTAAAGTAGGAGCTACCTATTTTTATTCTCATTTTCCAAATGGAGAAACTGAGACACTGAGATGTTAAGTAACTTTCCTGAGGACATCCAGCTACTTATTAGAGATGATGGAATTCAAAATCAGGCACTCTTCCCCTTCCCAGAGCTTGAGGGATTATGAAGCAATTGACAGTAAGACACCAGCAGACACTGTCTAAGGATATGAATCTGCATTAATAGAAAGAAAGTGAACATGTTGGAGGCAACTAAAAGCAAAAACCTTCATAGCATGCTCTTGATTGTAAGTGGCAGTTTCCTACAAGCCCCAGTCCTCATAAGGATTCACAGCTATAAATAAACTACATGGAATTAGGCCTCCTGCAGGCTATACTTTGCATTCTCTTTGGGTTTCTCCTCTCTCCACACCTCATCCTTACCTTAAGTGATAGAAAGTCTTTAGCCATATGTTTACCCCAGCACATTACTAATAATTGTTTATGAGACTGGGTGAATCAAACTTCAATAACCCATGTGTAGCATCACTCAGCAGGTTTATGTTTCAGACATTCCTGAAATTCATTTTGCAAAGGGGAAAATAGGGAACTGAGGATAGATCTTCTGAAGCAAAGGAGCCTTAAAGAGGACACAGTAGAAAATGCAAATACAAGTGTTTTGGAGGCCAGTCAAGTATCATAAGATGAGGAAAACAGGCTCAGCGCAAGACAACAGGAAGGAGTAATGATTGTGGTGAACACTGATACATTCCCTGTCTAAGAGCAGTACCTGCTACTCAACTCAGCAAATTATTAACACCTGGGAATATGAACCCATTGCTTCCAGAGCTTCCAAAATTTCAAGAGAGTTAAAAAATATGGATTTTTATAGGTGATTTTCAAATTTTTAAATGTTATTAGCACATTTTTAATTATTTAAAATTACTATATGGGCTAATTTGTCATCCTTGCCTTAATGTTTTAAGACAAATTGCCACTAGAAGTGGGATTCTGCCTGGGTGTGATCCTGAGTGATAAAAGTAGAACTAATAAGTGGAAATTACAGAGAAGCAGGCCTTAATCCAAAAATCAGAAAACCTTTTCTAATAATATTATTCAAAGATAGAATAGCCTGCTCTAAGTGGGTGAGTTGCTCATTTTAAGTATCAGTTGAATGATCTCTCTGCCAGAAAAGTGTAAAAAGGATTCAGGCTTAAGATCAAGAGATGGGCAGATAATTTTCAACAAAAGAGTCAAAAACATAAATGGAGAAACCAAAGCCTGTTAAATAAATGGTGCTGGAAAAACTAGAAAGCCACATGCAAAAGGATGCATCTGGATTGTGATCTGTCACTATATGCCAAAATTGACAGAAAATGGATCAAAGACCTAAACATAAGACCTGAAATAATAAATTACATAAAAGAAAACATTGGTACTAAACTTATAGATTTTGATTCAGGGAAGAATTTAAACTTGACCTCAAAAGCAAGGGACAGAAAAACAAAAATAAATAAATGGAATTATCTCAAACTAAAAAGCTTCTGCACAGTAAAAAAAAAAAATCAATAAAATAAAAAGGCAACCAACCAAATGGGAGAAGATATCTGCAAACAACCCCTCCAATAAGGGGTTAATATGCAAAATATATAAAGAACTTGTACAACTTAACAACAAAAAACAGGCAATCCAATTTAAAAATGGACAGAGGACTTTAATGAACAATTCTCTCAAGAAGACATACAAATGGCCAACAGATATATGAAAAAATTCTCAACATCACTAGCAAGTAGGAAAATGCAAATCAAAACCACAGTGAGATATTACCCCACATCTGTTAGAATGGCCATTTTCAGTAAAATAAAACCAGTGTTGGAGCAGCTATGGAGAAAAAGGAACCTTCAAACACTGCTGGTATGAGTGTAAATTGGTACAGCCACTATGGAAAACAGGAGGTTCCTCAAAAAATTAAGAATAGAGTTACCATATGACCCAGCAATCCCTCTTCTGTGTATCTACCCCCAGAATCTGAAGTTTTGTCTGCAAAGATATGCAAAGTGTGATAAAAAGAAAATATGGTGAATGTTTAAATAAAAAAATTGTTGCAATTAAAGACACATTGCCATATTCCTCCTCAAAATATTTCTCCTTGCTTCAAACACACTCATTGCATCATTCTTGCCACTTTCTGAAACATTTCTGGAAGTTCTGTTTTATGAGTGTCTTTAGTTGTGCTGTTATGGCTGCCTCAATATCCTGAATAAATTCGGGTCACACATTGCTGCTAGTACTGCAATTTCTGTAAAATAAAAACATGTCCTCATCCACCTTAATCACCAGATCTGGCACTGTGTTATTTCTGCCTCTTCCCGAAAGTCAAAATGACCATGAAAGGTAAACATTTTGTATTGATTCATAACAACAGGGCAGCCACAACAGAGCAACTAAAGACACTCATGAAAGAGGACTTCCAGAACTGCCTCAGAAAGTGGCAATATTGATGGAATAAGTGTGCTCAAAGCATGGGGGTATATTTTGAGAGATATTAATGACCTTGTGTCTTTTACAGTAATAGTTTTTTGTTTAAACATTGACCATATTTTTTATCACAACTTGTATGTACCCCAATGTCATTGTAGCATTGTTAACAGTGGCCAAGACAGGGAAGCAACCAAAGTGTTTTCAATAGATGATTGAAGAAAGAAGATGTGGTGCATATACTTGTACACAATGGAATATTACTCAGCCATAAGAAAAAGATGAATTACTGTCATTTGCAACATGAATGGATCTTAAGATCATCATGCTAAGCAAAATAAGTCAGACAGAAAAATTCAAGAACCATATGACTTCATTCATATGTGGAATATAAAACTGAAAACAGAAAAAGCATTCAACAAGACAACATTCATTTATGATCAATACACTGAAAGAAATGGGTATAGAAGGAAAGTATCTTAACATAATAAAGACCATAAATGACAAAACCTCAGCTAATATCATACTGAATGGGGAAAAGTTGAAGCCTATTCACCTAAAATTATTCACAACACAGGGATGCCCCCTGTCACCACTGCTATTCAATACAGTACTAGAAGTTCCAACCAGAGCAATCAGGAAAGAGAAAGGATTAAAAGGTACCCAAATTGGGAAAGAAGAGGTCAAATTGTCACTATTTGCAGATGACATGATCCTTTATCTAGAAAATTCCAAAGACTCCACCAGGAAATGCTTAGAAACAATAAACAAATACAATAAAGTTGCAGGATACAAAAATCAATGTACAAAAATCAACAGTGTCCCTACATACAATGAATCTTCAGAAAAAGAAATGAGGGCATCAATTTCTTTTGCTATTGCAACAAAAGGAATGAAATACATGGGAATTAACTTAACAAAGAACGTGATGGACTCACGCACGGAAAACTGTAAGACACTTTTGAAATAAATTGAAGAGGACACAAAGAAATGGAAAGATATTTCATGTTCATGGATAGGAAGATTTATTATTGTTAAAATGGCCATATTACCCAAAGCAATTTACAGATTTAATGCAATTTCTATCGAAATTCCACGAACATACTTCCCCAAAATAGATAAAAGAATTACCAGATTTATATGGAACTATAAAAGATCTCAAATTGCCAAAGCAGTACTACATAAAAATAATAAGGCTGGTGGTATTGCACTACCTCACTTCAATATATATTACAAAGCATCAACAATCAAAACAACTTGGTATTGACAGAAAAACAGACACATAGACCAATGGAATGGAACTGAAAACCCAGAAATAAATCCACAAATTTATGGACAAATAATTTTTTATAAAGGAGCAAAAAATATGCAATCAGGAAAAGACAGCCTCTTCAGTAGGTGGTACTGGAAAAGGTGGAAAAACATATGCAAAAGAATGAATCTGAGCTGTGAACTCTCACCATATACAAAAATTAATTCAAAATGGATTAAACACCTTCATGTAAGACCCAAAACAATAAACTGTATCAAAGAAAGCATAGGTACTAAACTTATAGACCTAGGGTTCAAGGAAGACTTCATGAACTTGACCTCAAAGGCAAGGGAAGTAAAAGTAAACATAAATGAATGGGATTATATCAAACTAATAAGCTTCTACACAGTAAAAGAAACTATCAACAAAGCAAAGAGACAGCCAACTGAATGGGAGAAAACATTGGCAAACAACACACCTGATAAAGGTCTAATATCTAAAATATATAAAGAACTAATATGACTTAACAACAAAAAAACAAACAACCCAGTAAAAAAGTTGGCAGTTGGAATTAAACAGACACATCTTCCATAAAGAAATTCAAATGGCCAACATACATATGAAAGAATGCTCATCTTCATTAGCTATCAGGGAAATGCAAATCAAAACCACAATGAGATACCACCTCACACCTGTTAGAATGGCTATTATCAACAAGACAAGGAATAACAAGTGCTGGAGAGGATGTGGAGAAGAAGGAACTCTCGCACACTGCTGGTGGGAGTGCAAACTGGTACAACCACTGTGGAAGGCAGTGTGGAGGTTCCTCAGAAATTTGGGAATGGAGTTACTATATGACTAGCAATCCCCCTTCTGGGAATCTACCAAAAAAACTTGAAAACATTAGTCCACAAAGACTTGTGTACTCCAATGTTCATTGCAGCGCTGTTCACAGTGGCCAAAACATGGAAACAACCAAAATGCCCTGCGACAGATGACTGGATAAAGAAGCTGTGGTACATATACACAATGGAGTATTACTCAGCTATAAGAAAAGATGAAATACTGCCATTTGTGACAAAATGGATGCACCTAGAGATCATCATGCTAAGCGAAATAAGCCAGACAGAAAAAAGCAAAAACTGTATAATTTCACTCATATGCAGAATATAAAACTGAAAGTAACAAAGAAAAAACAAACAAACAAAAAACCCATGGACACAATCAATACTTTAATGTTTATTTGGGGGCAAGTGGGGCGAGAATGGGAGAAGAGGGAAGGGGGTGAAGGAGAATGGAGGGGGAGCTAAATATATGGTGATGGAAAGAGAATTCACACTGGGTAGTGAATTTATTACACAAGTCAATGATGCACTGTAGAATTGTACATCTGAAACCTATGTAATTCTTGCTAACCAATGTCACCTCAGTTAGTATAACAATAAAAAGAAAAACAAACAGACAAAACAATTTGCAAAATAAATATAAATAAAAAATAAAACTGAAAACAACAAAGGAACAAGACAAAGGAAGAAACAAAAACTCATGGACACAGACAATAGTTTAGTGGTTACCAGAAGGTATAGGGGGAGGAGTGATGTAGGAGAGATGGGGGTTAAATATGTGGTGATGGAAGGAGAAGTAAGTCTGGGTGGTGCTGGGAGCACAGTGCAACACATGGATGATGTATTGCAGAGTTGTGCCCTTGAAACCTGTATAGTTTTACTGACCAAAGCCACCCTAATAAATTTGATAATAAAAAAAGATGGATGAGATGTTAGATTTTTTTTATTTCCCTTCCAACCCTGAGCTTATTTGAATGAAAACTATGTAGGCAGCATTTGAGCCAGAGGCCAGGTCTATTGAAAGAAAATGGTTTTCGCAAGGCTACCTATATACTTGGAATCCAAGGTTCGGGGAGGGTCTTGTGGGGCTGCCCGGAACTTGGTGAACAAGGACACTACTCAGCATGTGGTTTCTGGCTGGCTAAGGGAGAGTAGGAAAGCAACACTGCCTGCGAGGCAGAGGAATCATAAAGAGGAGGAAAGGATGGGTGTTGGAAACATTGTTTTGCAATTAAGAAGTTACACCCCTGTTGTTCCTGGGATATAAAATAAACCCACAGAAGACCCGAAGGTTCTCTGTGTCTCCATCAGAGCACAGGGAACCACTGGCCCCAGCTTTACTGTGTGTGTGTGTGTGTGTGTGTGTGTGTGTGTGTGTGTGTGTCTTAATTCCCCATCACCTCCCCTCCGGTTCTGTTCATCGCGGGGCAAAACTACTGTTCTATTTTTTTTTCATTAAGGTTGCAATTCAAGTTGTATTAGTCATTCTGAGTGAGATTTTGGTTTTATTTACTGTGTCACAGGTAGATTACCTGTCTCTTTTATCTATTAATATAAGATGTCATTGCAATGTCTTTTTCAGGGAAAAATGTTTCTAAGGATATTTATTACTATTTTATACCTCCTTTATACCACATTACCCAGAGTTGGCCTATGTTTCCCCAAACCCACCCAACAAGGCTCAACTTGGCTTAGGAGTCTCTGCTGGTATTATATTTTTGGGGAAAAATGCACACAGATTCTGATAATTTACATATGTTCAGAAGTTACCATAATGAGAAAACAAAACTTTTCTGTGTGTGTATAAAAATTGCTATATAGCTGGAACCTGGAAATGAATAATTTCTCTTCCTCTGAATACATATATTTGCCACTTGGTATTTTCTGTACTTTTGAAAACATTGACTATATTAATACAATACTAAAACATGTGAACATTTAAGCAAAAATAATTTGGCCATTTAAACAAGATATACCAATAATTGAATGACAAAAATAAGCCAAACACTTGACTTTGGCCTCACATGAAGGTATTCAAGACACCAATGTCTACTTTATTTTTGACAGCAGCATCTGGTCCTCCCATAACCAACACTTTCCACATATCTTGACTTCAGTATGAAACTTGCCCACATCTTCAGATTTACAAACCACGGACTTTAACCATTATTCTGAAAATGATTTCTCTTCCATAAGAAAATGGAGAATTTTTAAAAAGAAATACTCCTTTACATTAAATTGCTTATTTTAGCCATGAAGATAAGCCCTAGCCTTCCACAGATGCTGCAATATTCTGGTTTGGAACATTTCTATTGGTTAGTTCTTGGCCTGAATAGAGGCTCATTAGGCTAAAAACTTGATTTGAATGTTCTGTCTTTCAAATTGTTTGCAAATTCTAATCTGGGAGTGGAACTAATGTTACTATTAAGGAGCTTGTATGTGCAAGGTTTATGCAAGACATTTAACATGTATTATCTCATTTAATCTTTATACCAACCAAGTGGGGTGAGCATTATTACTCACATGAGAAAGTAGGATCAAGCAGGATTGGGGGTATAAAAATCTGGGCTCAGATCAGCTAGCACCAAGATTCATACATTTTATTCAGCATCACAGAAAAACAATAAGGGGTAAGAGAAGAGAAACCCACTACAAATTTAGATAATACAAAGTTAAATTTCAGGAAATCATTTATAAAACTATCTCCTTGAATCATCATTCCAGCTGTACATTAAGTTAAACTGTAGGGAGATCTGAGTACTGACATCTGTTCATTGGCCTCAAAACAAACCTGTGAGATAGGAAATTACTAAATCCTTGTATTACAGGTTGCACTAGCTATTGACTAACTTTCAGCTGTTAGGTTGATCATTAACAAATAACTTCTCAGCCGTGTGCTTCTATCTGGTAACTCCTGTAAGTGCTCAAAGTATGCCTACCTAAGAAATTAAGGTCAATTTCTTAATTCTGTATAGATTTTCTCTTTGATATTCAAACAGTATATTGAATCAACATTTCCCCTGAGAGAAATTTTAGTGCTTTCAAGTAAAAAGTTCTTATTCAGAGCTATATTCAGTTCAACTTTCTCTGTTCCTTTCCCTTCCCTGGTTTAGTGTGTTGAAAAATCTTCTCACATTAGCATTTGTGCAGCATATAATTTTTTTTTACTCTCATCCAACAGGCACATTTGGATTTACCATTTCACTGAACAGTTGGTGTTTACTGGCAGCAACAAGAACAAAATTTATAGCAGCAAATAGAAGCTAAACTTGCATGCTGGCTTTGCACTGAAGAACTTTGTATTTGCCATTTCCTAATTGTGAAAACAATATGTCCAAGATCTTGCAATCATCAGCATTCTAATGTAATGATTTCCATCTGGTCAAAGGAAGAAATTCAGAACCTCTATCTCCTTGAATTTAATTCCATTCCTATGCAAAGGCAACTGGCTTAGAAAAGTGTTGGAAGACAGGATAAATTCAGGACAAATACATTCTGAAAAGTGTCTGTAACATCCACTTATCCAGAGCAGAATTTTTCTGAAGAACAACAGAGGTAGGGAGAGAATTTGCAACAATCTTGTTAATGGAAGCAGCTCCAACTGGAGCAAAATGACAGGATTACTTTGAGGTGAGTGAGGATAAAGAAAACAGGATGATTTCCAGGATATTCCAACTGGAGGTAATAAAGAGTTGGAGATCCATAGAGACAAAGCAATTGGAAAATAATACCAAGGCAATCAAGGTCAACAAAGTAGTAATAAGAAATGGTTTAACATTCCATCTTATTCTTTCTGGCATTAAGAATTTGGCACTGGTTGTTAAAATAGGAAACTCATGATGACCCACACACTCTTCCAGTGACCTCCTTCACTCATTTGTGTGGAGTGGAAGTTGAAAGAAATGTAGCATAATATTTCAAATGTTTCAATTGCACTTTTCCATATTCAAATCAACAAATATTTATTAGGCACACTACATTGTATGTCAAGAATGGCATTAAATGCTGAAGATAAAGATCATAAGCATTTCTTAGCTCTCTATTATAGGTAATTAAATGAGAAATATAAAATATGCATAGAATGGTCCCGATTTTTGTGTTTTAGGTCAAGCAATTCACAAAGAAGACTTTACTATTTATTAATATTTTTCTTTATAATTGTCCTTTTGTTCCTGAAACAATTATGGAAAGAAAACAGAACTCAAGAAATTACACTATGAGGTCTATATGAAAAAATTCAGCCAATTGTCAATATAACAAGAATGGTTTGCCTGATATTGATGTAACCTGGCAGCCAAGAAGAGTGGACTGGAATGTCCATGTATGAGCAATGATGACTTCACTGTACTAGTCAATGGGGAAGCTAGACACCATTGAATGAAAATGTGTGCTGATTAGTCATTGCATTTAAAATGACTGAATGAGTAGAGTAATGAATTTGCATCAAATTTTGTGTTAAGCTTGAACATTTCTCCATGAAAACTATTCAAATGATTCTTAAGCCTTTAGGGAAGGCATGTTCAACCTGTGGCCCAGGCCAGCTTGGAATGTGGCCCAATACAAATTCTGAAAACATTGTGAAATTATTTTGTGACCTTTATTTTAGCTCAGCAGCTATCGTTCGTGTTAATGTATTTTATGTGTGAGTGGCCCAAGGAAGCCAAAAGGTAAGACAATGCTGCTTTAGGGGATGATACAATGAGTGCTACATAAATAAAAGTGTGGCACAAATGCTTCAAAGATGGTCAAAAATCTGTTGAAAGTGATCCACATTCTGGAAGACCTACAGCAAGCAAGCAGAACATGTGACAATGTGAAACATGTATGAGCTGTAATTAATGAAGATCTGTGATTCACAGTGGGAGAACTAGAAGCTGATCTGGGGATTTCAAAAACTACTGTGTCCAAGATTTTGACACAGGATCTTAGCATGAAACACAATGTGACAAAATTTGTTCTGCAGCTTCTGCTACCAGAACAGGAGGAACATCATGCTGCAGTTGCTAATGACTTGTTTCAAAATACTACCAATGAACCAGATTTCCTCAAGAAGATCATAACTGGAGATAAAACATGGGTCTACAGCTATGATCCGGAAACAAAAGCTCAGTTGTCCGAATGGAAGTCACTCGGTTCTCCATGCCTGAAGAAGTCACAGCAAAGTCATACCAAGATCAAGACCCTGTTAACTGTATTTTCTGATTGGGAAGGTGTTTTCATCATGAGTACACTTCTCCAGGCAAAATAATTAATAAAGTGTGTGAGTACTACCTCAATGTTCTTTGTCAGTTGAGAGATGCAAAACCATGAAAATGGCCACAGCTATGGGCAACTGGTGATTGATAGCTTCGTCACTACAATGCACCTCCCCATACATCATGCCTTCTGCAGAATTTTTTGGTGAAACAGAAAATCACCCAGGTGACTCAGCCCCTCTACAGCCCTGATTTGGCACCCTGCAACTTCTGGATTTTCCTAAAACTAAAATCACCTTTGAAAGGGAAGAGATTTTTAATGGTTGATGAGATTCAGGAAAATATGACAAGGCAATTGATAGTGATTCCAACAAAAGATTTTGCAGAGTGTTTCGAACAGTGGAACAGATGCTGGGAGAACTGTGTGAGGTCTCGTGGTGCCTATTTTGAAGAGGGCTAAAGCATCATTATCCTATGTATAATATTTCTTATACCTTGTGTCTTCTTTAATAAATGCCTCTATTTTTCATAATACATGACTGGATACTTTCTGGACAGACCTCATATGGTTGTCCTTCACTCTATATAATAAGTGATCTCTTTTTGTGAAGCGTGTTCTATCCATGATCTCACAATTTCTAAATAGCAACAGCATTGCAGACACAGAGTAGAAGCCTCCAGAGTAGAAGCCATGGCCCTTCACATGGTAGGCATCCAATGAATAGGTATTGATTAGCCAAAGAGGGAAAACTGAACTAGATAATTAGAGGCTGTGCAATCATGGCTCTGAAATTATCTTTAAGGGCAGCAACATGGGATGGAAGTTATAAGGTGTGTATCTCCTCAGATACACATCAATCTGCAGAAGTGAACATAACCAGAATCTGCCCAACATGTGGTTTTGGGTAGTGATTAGCAGGGTTTTTCCAGTCCTGCTCCCCACCCACACAGACCATGATTTCTATCACAGAACTGTGGCTTCAACCCCCACTTCCATTACCCCCATTCTTTGTTAGAAATTCAAATTGTAAAATCATAAAACCCAGAGAGAAAAGGATTGACTATTATATGCATTCCAGCTATTAATATATAGACTTGGTTCGTTCCATTCTTGCAGAGACTCTGGTAGAAAGATACAAGTATCATGCTTACTTGTGAGCTATTTCTCATTCAGAGTCACCAAACACTAATTCCCTTCTCATGCTGTTGTCTCTACCAAACTCAGAAATCTCACCAAGCCTAAATAAAGTCTAAGCTTGTTTCATCCACATGAACTCATGTGTTGGACAGCTTTACTTTTCCTTACTTGTCTCTCTTCACAACCTGGTGGTGAATTCTATCTTTGGGATCTCAACTCCCTTTTCTGTCACCCTTCTTTATTAGAGCAACCTTGATCTATTGAATGTGGTTTAAGAATGTTAAACATAAAAGTAAAGGAAACTCTGCTGACATGTATATGTAACAGGATATTAAATCGAGACTTTTCTGTTGTCTCTTGTGTTCCATATATTCCGTAACAGGTTATAAATGTTTAAACAAATCTAAGATTGCCTAGTTATAGGGGTGCCCAACATTTTGGCTTCTCTGGGCCACATTGGAAGAAGAATTGCCTTGGGCCATACATTAAATATACTAACACTAACGATAGCTGATGAGCTAAAAAAATTTTCATGCATAATTTTTGTCATGTTTTAAGAAAGTTTATGAATTTGTGTTGGGCCACATTCAAAGTTGTCCTGGGCCATATGCAGCCCTTGACCACAGGTTGAACAAGCCTGGCTTAGTATATTATTATAGTCCACTCCTCAATAGTTCATGCTTACTGAACTATTTCTGGAAAGATATATCAGAAACTGGTAATATTTGCCTTTAGGTAGTGTATATTTTGAGTTAATATTATATGTATATATTTTGCATTCAAGCAAATAAAATTTGTTTAATAACAAGAAATTGATGAAAGAAGATATGTTTATGCTTAATCAACTGAACACAATCTAATCTAAAAAGGACTTTTTTAGGATCTTCAATGCTGCAGGATTAAATGGGGTGATTTATTTGATGCAGCTGGCACTAAACTTGGCACAGAGTAGTTGTTCAGACAGAGATAGTGCCCTTTCTCTTGAGGTCATCATTCTATCAAATCCTAGTGAATTAGCCATATACAAGGATATAGCTAATGGGATGCTGGATATTGAAAATTTATTAGATTTTACTGGAATATTGGACGCTGATAGCAAGTGGGAATGCCAGAAAGTTGATAAATCATCTGGTAAACTAGAAAAAGATAAGTGGAGCCAGGAACAGGACATAGAGGGCAAAAAAACAAATAGGTCTGGAGGAAGGCAACTACACTGATTATATCATATAATCTGCTTTGCAGTTGTTGATGTTTAAGTGCAACTTACAAATTGGAGTTAATCTGATGTTCATGGAAGCAAATGATTATTACATACAAAATAACTTGAAATCTCATTAGCTAGATTATAAAACATTTATTTTCAAATTTATGATTTCTCTTCATTTTATGATGAGGAGCAGTGAGTCTATAAATCAGAATTCTTTATGAAAAAATCTAATGCCAAGACTAAGAATCTGATAGCACACTTATTAAAAATAAAGACCCCTGAAAGATTATGATTCCTGCTAATAGGAATGGCCAAAACAGGCAATAATATGTCTCTCTTTTTGTTCTAATGTAATTGTATCTATTTTGCTACTCTGTTAAAAAGCAAGTGCCCAGAATGATACTTAGAAAGCAGGCAAAATAAAAACAAAACTAAACTGGGAGGAATTACCACATGACGAAATCACTACCAATGTTAAGGCATTTTTGGCATTGTTGAGATGGCTATGAAACAATTTCAAATCTTACTACTTTGAGTAGCAAGATTCTACTTGCTACTTTGGATTCCAAACAGTATCATCAGCATAAGGTGGGGACTGTACCCAATAGAAAACCTCAGGCCCTTCCCCAAGACTCACTGAATCAAAATCTCTAGTTTCAAACCATTACCAGGTAATTTCTATGAACATCAAAATTTGAGGAGCACCAATTTAAGTGTATCAATGTGCTTTAGGTAAAAAGATACTTTCAGAAAGGAAAAATGATCAACTTTAGATTGTTCCTTGAGAATAAATTATTAGTAAATAATTATTTAAAAATAATAATAATAACATGGAGGCATATTTCCCAAGGAAAGACTTTGAGACAGTGAGATCATTCAGGAGCCACGGAAATTGAAAGAAGAAAATACACAGGGAAGAAATAAGCTCAAAGATGGAGCCTCTAAGTCTTGGCAAATGATTGAATGAAGAATCCAGTGAATACTGAAGTCTCCCCATTCTGGTGATGAGGAGAATAAGGAGGTTATTTGTTGAAAAAGGGTATCTACTAATTAGTGAGAAGCTAATGAAATGGAGCACTCATTTACAATCTAGGATATTTAAAAACTCAGATATTTTCATTGTGGGATTGTCTGTTCTTTGACTCAGGGATTCTATTTGAAACCAAGGGTTGCTTTTATTGCTTTTCCCTCATGAACCCTTAATTTGTTAAGTAAGAATATATGTTTCCCTTTATATTTATAAAAGTGCTATTGACCAGTGTGAGATAATGTGTGTTACCATTAGGGTTGCTATAATTCCAAATTAAAGCAAAGAAACTTGATAATTTATGAGGTTTCCTATAATTTAATTTTTATTAGGAAACAACTCAAAGGTTTACCCTAATGTGAACATGAAGAAGAACCCATTGCTATGCTGAGTGAAAGTTCCAGGCTATAAAGGAAGAACTGAGAGCCACAATGGGGGCAAAAGTATGTTCTCCTGTTTCTGCCATGAGCACTTCCCATTTAAGAACTCAATAAAAGGAAACAGGGATGAACATATTCGTATACACCTGGGAATGCCCAGACCAGACCACTTGGAAACAAACTGCAGAAACAGTAGATATCAGTACCCAGCTGGTGACTCTTTATTTTGATTCTTGGTAATAATAAATAATTGAAAAAATCTGAAACATCACTTCCAATGAAGTGATGGAAGAAACTGTCATTTTAATTGCAGAGGACCAAGTTATAATTCATTACAATGAATAATGTCTCTTATAAAGTTTCTATATAATAAACTAGACTATCAAGGCACTAGCCAGTTTTATTTCACATTTTTGGTGATTTGTTACAATAAATGACATTTTTGATAGTGTAAATTCACTTACATGGAACTAAAGTCTTAACCTCTTGAATCATTTTCAGTTGGCAGAGGTAGAAAGTCTTCTCCCACCTTTACATAGATTTTTAGTGAGGTTTTCAATTACCAAAAATTAAACTCTTTCTTAATGGGATAACTTTTATAAGTATGGAAACTAGATAAAAGAAAGTTCTATGTTGGCCAGTTAGGTAAATAATGTAGCAGCTATTATGAGCGGATGATTATTTGAGTACAACCTTAGACAGGAAATAATTCTTTTTAAATCTGTGTTACATGTGCAAATCTAGGTACAGTCATCTCAGATTTGATTCATGCTTCTGGGTTTCCATGTGTTACAATGACTGGGTGAATGTGCTATTGCAGTTCAGTGTTAATAGGAACTAATACGTTGTTTAGTTAGCAAGTTAGAACTGTTTCACATTAGACACACAACTTTACAGCAGACAGTTTTATAAGGGGAATGGAACAAATTGAATATAGTCACTTGAATTAAAATATCTTTTATATTCTCTGTGCTCCCTCAAAGCTGATGACAAACCTAGAGAAGCATGCTAGAATAAGCAGACCAGAAAATTAAATTCTTCTTGTTCTCACTTTGCGCAGTAGGCATAATTCAAAGTGTTAGCCTCAAATATCTTTTTGTGTGTTTTCTGTTTCCTTTTCTTCCTTTCTTCCTTTATAATTCAACCAAATGTGGTAAGATCATTAAAAATGAGACTTTTGCCAACCTAATGACTAAAGCAGGAAAAAATTGGGCTGGAAAGATTCTTTGAGTGAGTCAAGTCTAGTGCTTTGTCTGCTGCAGCCTGAGGTCTCAGGACTTGTGGGAATCAAATGTAATGATGTGTATGAGAACCACTAATATGTAGCAGGCAAACTTGTGTAAAGATACACATTATTATTTTTATGAGTATGGCACTAGACAATCCCAAATTATTAGAAAGGTTAGTTTATTTTTTTCAGTCTCATAATACATTATTTACTAATTTAGCTTAATAAATTTTAAAATAAATTCTATTTCAACATCCACCCTAAATGCATCCTCTAAATATGTCAGACTATTCCTTTATTCATTAACAGAGAGGAATAAGAGCTGGTTACAGTCCTCTCTATATAGTGAAACTTACTTAATACGACACAAGGAATTTTTTAAGATGAAGAATAGTAATTTCTCCCCACCCTCACCCCCCAAAAAAGAAACTAGAGAAAAATAGGCAAACAATTGAATAAACCAGGATAGTGAAGCCCTTTCTACAAACATAATGCCAAAGGCAGGAACCCTGAAAGCAAAGAGTCATAGATTTGCTGACTATAAATTTTACAGATCTCAGCTTTACTTCGAGTTATTTGCAATATAATTTTAAGGCTACGTAGTATTCCATTGTATCAATGAATGCATTAACTTTTAAAAATAATTCTCTATTGGGTATTAATATATTTCTAAGTTTCTGTACTATAAATAAGGTTTCTATAAACATTTTATATAAATACTATCACATACATCTGTTTTTATAGATTGAATTCCTTATTTCTGATAATGTTTTTAGTTCATATTAAATTAGTGAAATCTGGTAGAAAAACATCTTATTTAATAATTAGACTTTAACAGTACTTCCCATTATACATAATATCCCCAATTTTAAAACATCAACAGCAAACACTCTTGACCTTTGTATCTGTTTGCTACCATTGTATAATATACCATCCTTCAGTAGCTTTAAACAATCATAGATAGATAGATAGATAGATAGATAGATAGATAGACAGATAGATTGATAGATAGATAGAGACATACTCCTCTTAGACTGCCTTAACAAAATGCTACAGACTCAATGGCTCAAACAACAGATATGTATTTTGTCACAGATCTGGAGGCTGGAAGTTCAATATTAGGGTGCTAGCATAGTTGGGTTCTGGTTAGGGTCATCTTCCCAGCTTGCAGACAACTGTCTGCTTGCTATGTCCTTACATGGAAGAGAGAGAAAAAGAGTAACCTCTCTGCTATCTCTCCTTACTAGAGCATTGGTGCCATCATTGGGGCCTCACCCTCATGACTTCATCTATACCTACTCACTTCCCAAAGGCCTCATTTCCAAGTACCATCACATGGTGAGTTAAGACTTCAACATGAATTTTGGGAGCATGTGATTAAATCTATACACACACACATACACATGTTTGAAAATCTCCAAAATTAGGTAACAAAATATTGAATGGTTATTTTCTGGATGGCAGAATTATAGAAAATTTTAGAACTTTTTTTTTTGGTGTTTCTCTGTGTCTTCCAAGTTCTATTTACTAAGTATATACTGTATGCTCAGTCACTATCACTCTCCATCTATTCTTTTTGAAAATAATTATCAAAATTTTAATCTCTTTTTCACCAGTGACCTATTTATTAATTTATATTATAAAATTATTTTAGGTCTTTTCTGAATTCATGCCATACTCTTTTATCCCTAGGACTCGAAGGTGAAGTTAAAGTTGACAGTGCCGAAGCCTAGTCTCTACACCACCAGGGAACTCCCTGAAGTTAAAATTGAATCTTTCCAATAATCTCATTTATTATCAAGCAGAAGCCATTAAAGGGTCAACAGAAGCACAAAATAGCACAGCTCCTCTTCCTGTTCTTTCACTGGTGAAATCTCATTAAAAAAAAAAAAAAAGAGCAACAACAACAAAAGCTTAAATGATGACCCTAACAGGGCAAAAATACATAGAAGAAAAACTTGGTGTAGTGTAAGGGAAGAGAGAGGCAGACAGAGAATTGATTGCCTTGGGAATAATATTGGAGTTTCTATCAATCAGGACGTGTTAAGTTTTGCTGCAGTCACAGTCTCCAAATCCTGTGTTGTTTACTCTTCAGTCACTCATTTTATATGCCATTATGTTGAGGAAGGTTCTACTTATCATAATCACTTAGGAAGCCAAACTTCAGGAGCAATTATCATCTCAAGCATTGCTGGTTGCCATGCCAGAAGGAAATAGAAAGAAACACTTGAGGGTTCCACACCAGAAATTAAATACTTTCATATAGATGTGATAAACATCAATTGTACTTGTAAACTATTGACTAGAGTTGCTTGTACAGCACTGCCAACGTAAGCATACAATGGCAAGTTCACAAACTTAATTGTCAGATTTCAGGGATGATGATAGCTCTGATGGTCACTCTAGAAAAAGAGTTCCAAAATTGCTTTGAAGGTTGGACTAAGTGTTAGCTTCAGTGCATAGCTTCCCAAGGGGAATACTTCAAGGGTGACCATAATTCAGCAATAAAGTATGTAGCACATTTTCTAGGATGAGTGAGAAATTATTTGTCCAGCCACATATGCAAAAGGAGCCACACTCAACCTAGAAGAGAGGAATCTGGGTCCTAGCCTTGGCTAACCAGCCTCACAGCCTCAGGCAAGTCTCACACCACCTCACTAGGCTGTGATTTCCTCATTTAAAAAAAGAAAATTCCTCAAATCTCTTCCTGCACTGACCTGCTTTGATTCCTAAGGATGTGCACTTGCATAGTACTGTGCTAGATTCTGAAGGTGAGAGGTTGTGTCTTACTTCCTCCAAGGTTTGGTTTTTGTCTCCTTTAGCCAAGGTGGGTGTTGGAGGATGGGAGGCCACTACCCAGAGGATGCGCCACTGCCTGGAGGCTGGACCTCGTCACCCTCCCAGATACAGCAACTGCTCTATCTGCATGGCTTTTATGTACAAAGGAATTAGCCATTTATGGGATTGAGAGTGAAAAATCTGTCATATATTTAATGTTTCTGTAATTAAAAATAAAGAGAAGGAAGAGAACCCAGAAGGTGGTTCTTATTCTTAGTCTACCCATGGCTACGGGTTCAGCTGCTGGAAATTATTTTATTATATTGAGCTAAATAAAGTTTCATTAACTTTTTAGATTAATTTTGATATTTTTTTCTGCACTAACTTGACCAGTAAATTTTTTTTTGCCAAGTCAAACAATTATTTTACCAGTTCACTGATGATACTGAATAGGCAGAGGTCTGGTGGGGAGAGATGGCCAGGCAAGATGCGCTTACCCATCTCTGTTCTTGGTTGGCCCCAATGACTCTGCTCTGAGCCTTGGGGTTGGTCCTGTGTGCTGGTCTCTCATACTGTGCTGGTTGTGGACAGAGAAACACACACACAGCCCCCTCCCTCCTTCTTCGAGCAGAGCATTCGCGCTGTGACTCCTCACCACCCAGCTTCCCCTCCTCCTCTGGGAACCGAAGTGAAGTCCTGCCCCTGCATCTCACAGACCTGGTCTGCACCTCCTGGGGGTCAGAGTCAGGTCTGGTTTCTGTGTTTCATGGCCCCCACCTCTGGGCCTCCGTTTCTCTATCTAGTGAGGTTCAGAATGTTCATCTGCTGCCTTTTTCCTCCTCCATTCCCCAGCAATAGAGTTCCAAATGGATTCCCACTCTCAGGCCACATCTCTGCACTTCTGCTTTTTTCTTCTTGGTTTGGCCTTCTACCCAACTGTAGGTACTTTAATGTGACTGGTGAATCTCTTAGCTATGTTTGTGTGTTTTGTAGGGAGTCCTTAGTCAAGTTATGAATGTTTATTCATTGTAATCTCCAGGGGAGTTTTTCAGGGGTCCCTCTCACACCACCATTTGATGCCTCTCTTCAGCACTCTTTTTATTTGCTTCTTTTTACCATTAGCCTGGACAACAGCCCCATTCTTTTTGCTACTCTTCTAATATCTCCACCCACCCCCTCTTCCTCAGATAATATAGCTTTTCCTGAATCTTTCTGGGAATCTGCCAGCAGCAGTCTCAGACTTTCCCTTTCTCTCTTTGTATATAGCAAATGTTTCCATTTAACTAGAAAGACATGTTTTTAACTTAAATTTTTTTGAAAATACACAAGAATTAAAATTAAGGGTAAAAATTCTATTTTCAAGTCACATTTTTGCCAAAATCTAACATGTTTGAAAAAATAGGTCAAGAGGCTTTCTTACATCATCAGGTTTTCCTATCTGTGGTTAGATGTATGGGTCACATTTGAGAACCTTTCATGTGTGATGTCATTGTTCCAAGAGCCTACTATCCATGCCTTTCTTTCTTCAGGCAGCAGTAGTGTGCCATGAAGTGAGCTAAGTCCCTGTGAATCTAGGCAGCAGGTCCTAATTAGTACTTGGCCTTGGACATATTCCCTAATTCCCTGGGTCTTAGTGAATGAGGATGGCACCAGTTTAGCCCATAACTGATCCTGAAGATCTCCTGTCTTGAGGCACACTAAGATTCTTGGATAATTCATGAACATCCTGCAATCTTTTTCTTATTAGTAAAAGGGAGAAGATGTGGAAGGTAGGATTATCTCTATCTTTGGATTTATAGGCAATTCAAACACTAAACTACATTTTGCATGTTTTCAGCACCATGCATTCTGTATTTCTGCTGTGGATGTGCAAGATTCCAAGCAAAATTTCCAGCAGGCAATGGAATGGGAGACCTTACACCCATGAGTCAAGGGCTATGTCTTTTGAGGGCAGGGGATTATAACTGTTGTGCTGAAGACGATAATCCTGTGAGTTTTGTGTCTTGTTTTGTTTTTGCCCACGATATGTTATTTAGTATTTGCTAAGTGTTATCTGAAGGAGAATAAAAAGTTTTGTGTGTATGTGCATATGTACATGCATGAGTATGCATGTGTGTATCAGGATTTGTGAATGTTTGAAGATAGAGAAATTAAGACATAACTTTTGTGATATTCACAAATATGAAATCTAGATAGTTTTTCTTTTTTTATATTAGTCTATATCTATGTGGATGAGAGTTGAAGAATAAACAAAATCTTCAATTAAATATTAAGTCAAATTGAAAGTAATTCTGAATGAGGCCTGATTTTACATCTGCATGGAGTCACAGTATTTTCTTTTCCACTGAGTTGTTCATTTAGGAAATGGGGTCATTTACAACCAGTTATTCTTGGGTACCACACCTGTGAAGAGCTGCTCAGCTGTTCTTGTCAGATTCTTTAAAGTTTGGGCACCTGCTAACCATAGGGATCCTAAGTCTGTTGGTCTCAATTGCCTGGGCCAGTCCTCCTTCATTTACCTGAAGAGATTTGAAGTTACAACCTTATCTTTTCTCCAGTTCCAGCCCCATCATAACCCCACCCTCAAAACTTGCAAAACTATGCTCTACCCTGGGCTCCACCAGCCTTATTCTTTTTGTGTAGTATTGCTTTGACAATTTAATGTCTTTCATGGTTCCACATAGATCTGATCCTTCTTTTTTTTTTTTTTTTTTTTTTTTTTTTTTTTTTTTTTTTTTTTTTTTTTTTTTTTTTTTTTTTTTTTTTTTTTTTTTTTTTTTCTTTTTGGTATGTGGGTAGCTCCCTGACTGGGAATCGAACCCAGGCCGCAGCACCGACCGTGCCAACACCGAAGCCTTAAGCCACTACATCATCAGGGAACTCCCTAGATCTGATCATTCTTTTATCTACTTTGCAAAAGTATGATTGTAGGATTTTGATAGGTATTGCATTAACTCTGTAGATTGCTTTGGGCAAAAT